>JBBPOR010000305.1:0-26576 GCA_038091555.1 Leccinum sublutescens | reverse complement strand
CGGACATCTTTACCGACCTCAAGTCCAACGACTCTGACCCGACCCAGACCCCGATCCGCCGCGTGCGATCGCCATTAGGCGGGAGCGATTGTGAACGCAGCGGCGGAGTCGCTGTTGATGTGTTGTTATTTTGCATCTCAAGTACTTATCATATGTTTCGCGCGTGCAGAAAACTGAAAAAAAGTATGCACATACTACAGTATCACACTTGCGGTGCGCACGGTGAGTACCTGCTGAAGCAAACTGCGAGGCGGAACTATAGGATCAGCTTCCCCTCAGCATTGTTTGCGACCGCTTCGACTACCGCATTGAGAACATGATGCACTACCACATAGAATGAAATGTATATTACTGCTCAACATCATGGGAGCAAATCTAGATACGATTACGCGCCTTCTAAGAGAGTTACGCTAGGTTCAACGGGCCCGTTCTGGAGTCTCAGACGAATACTCTTACGGTATCACAAGCTCCCCGTCTTTGTGCATCTAACGCAAAAGTAGTCCATCACAACGCCAGCCTCCCCGGAAAGCATGCAAGGCGGATATAGCAAATAGCACTGGAGGCTGGAGCACTTGGTACACATTTCACACGCTCTCCTCTGCTCGCCGCCTCACTCGTTTTGTACGTACTAGGCCTTCCAAAAGGCGGTCCGTGGGAACCCAATTGGATAAGCTTGGACGTTTGCGTGTCACCGTGACACACTATAATCAAGTAGCGCCGGGTGCTATGCTTGGTGCTATGCTTTCAAGTTCAAATCAAGAATGCGTATGCGGTCGTTCTTTTGATAATACTGGGGCTTTCACAAGACACAAGAATAGTTGTCAGAAAGGAAAGAAGCGTCTAGCGGCTGCCCTTAGGCAGGCGAAAGAAGTTCATCTCAACAAGAAGCGCCGTGTCGAAGGCAGCTTCTCAGAGGAATTGTCCTCCGAGCCTTTGCGTTCAAACCAGGTTATTGACGGTACGCACATAACTCATGATCTTGGGGCTTGTTCGAATGACAGGCATACGTTGTCACAATCAGTGGCCACAAACACTAGCATAGCTTCTGAATCGCAGTTCAACCAGGCCTCAAGTAGTACGAGCGATGCCTACAATTCAGGTCTTGATGTGGAAGTAGAAGTATGCACCTCCCATTTCTCCTCGAAATGGAACTATCTAATATCTTTGTTTAGGCTGAAAATGACACGTTACCGCTATCTCTTCGCCGCGGTCGGCGAGTCAACCGTCGGCTGCCACAACGTTTTCGGGATATACTTCCAGAACGTCCTTTACCGTTGCCTCCAATAGTGACACAGCCCGAAGCTTCTGCAGGCTCGCGGTCTCGTCTCTCTGTTGTTATTCCTGTTCAGTCAGCCCTTTCAACAGGATCAGACTTGACCCCGCAAAATGACCAACCTCTACCAAGGGAACCCCGTGCCGTCCTGGCAACGCAAATAAATTCATTTGGTTTATTCCGTATTTATGATGGGGACTCTGCGCCTATCAATGATCCTGAGGATCAGTGCGGGGGTGACCCTATTATTTCAATTCCTGAGTCAGGCGTCGAGTCCCGGACTTGGCAACCATCTAATCCTGAAAACCCCTTCCATCCGTATCCCAACGAAAACTCGTTGCTCATCGGTGACTGGTATTGGAACTATGGCGTCCAGAAGTCGAAGAGAGGCTTTGAAAGTCTCATCAAGATCATCGGAAGTGTGGACTTCCGTCCTGAAGACCTGCGTCATACAAAGTGGACTGAAATTGACCATAAGCTAGGCCATTTGGATGTTCGCACTGCCTCTCACAATGCGCTCTCGAACCATGGGGTTGACTCGGACTTGCAACAAAACTGGTTGCCCGAGGACGATGGCTGGAAGCAAAGAAGCATTACAATTTCGGTTCCATTTTCTCGTCGCTCCCTCCATCCCGGTCCGAGTGACTACACAATCTCTAACTTTTACCGAAGATCCCTTCTTTCAATCATACGCGACAAACTCTCGGATCCTGTGCGCTGCCGGTCCTTTCGCTTTGAACCCTATCTTTTGCGATGGAAACGTTCATCTACAGCCGATGACATTGGTGTCTACGGAGAACTCTTCTATTCTGAAGCCTTCGTCAGAGCACACCGTGAATTACAGGAAATGCCTCTAGATAGTGTTGGCGGTTGCACTTTGCCTCGACGCATCGTTGCGATGATGTTCTGGTCTGACGCCACCCATCTAACATCATTCGGTGACGCGAAGATATGGCCTCTATACGTCTATTTCGGAAACGAGACAAAGTATCGACGATGTGCCCCGACGGCAAATCTTTGCTCACACGTCGCATATTTTCAGACTGTAGGTGTTCGTTGTATCTCAGAATTTCGGTCTAATCACTCGCTGTATTAGCTGCCTGCCGAATTCAAGGACTTCATAATGGAACACATCGGGGGTGATAAGTCACCAGGTGACCGGCTATTTACTCATTGTCACCGAGAATTCTTTCACGCACAGTGGCAAGATATACTAGATGATGAATTCGTCCAAGCGTACGAACACGGTATGGTATTTATGTGCGGGGATGGAATCAAGAGACGATTATTTCCTCGTATTTTTACATATTCGGCTGACTATCCCGAGAAGTGTGTTACATTGTTTTGTTCAAGTCGGATTCACTACTGACGCTCTGCTTATAGAGTACTCATTGCCAACATCCGCAACATGGGCGGTTGTCCGTGTCCAAGATGCCTCACTCCAAAGGATAGGTTGCAGAATGTCGGTACTATGAATGATATGCTGCAACGTGATATCCTATCACGCCACGATACTGCGGATCGGCGTGCGAAGATTGCATCAGCACGCCGTCTGATCTATGAAGATCAATATGTTGTCGACACTCCCAAAGTAGAGGCTCTTTTGAAGTCTGAGTCTCTAGTGCCAACCATAGTAGGTATTCTCCAGCTGCAGAATGACCAACCTCACTCACTTTGTGGTGTTTAGAATGCATTTTCGGAGAGACTAGGCCAAACTGGATTTGACTACTTTCTCATGTTGGTTATTGACCTTCTGCACGAATTTGAACTTGGCGTCTGGAAAGCCATCTTCACCCATCTGCTTCGTGTAATAGATAGCCTCAAAGGAGCCCCTCTAGCTGAGCTTGATCGTCGGTAGGGGAATCGGTTTTGTTTTTGAACCTTTCTTTGACTCGTCCTGAGAAGGTTTCGTCAAGTACCGACTTTCGGTCGTGGGACCATTCGACGTTTTCGCAAAAATATTTCAGAGATGAAGAGATCCGCTGCACGAGATTTCGAAGACTTGCTGCAAGTGAGCACCGTTCGCTTCCTTGTTTCAACATTCGTCTTACTGACGGGACTCATCGAACAGTGTTCTATTCCGGTGTTTTCAGGATTGCTACCGGATCCTCACAACGTGCAAGTGCTGCATCTATTATTTGTCCTCTCTCATTGGCATGGCCTGGCCAAACTCCGACTACACACTGACGAGACGCTACAAACTTTAGAGACGGTGACAAAGGATGTCGGCAACTGCATTCGCAAGTTTGTTGCAGATACCTGCCCCAGTTTTGAAACAAGAGAGCTGCCTCGGGAAGCTGAAGCACGACGACGGCGACGAGCACAGCAAGTCAGTGGTAGATCAATTCATTCTCAGGGAACTGCGTCCCATGCGCAGACACGACAATCAAAAATCCTTAACCTTCAGACGTACAAATTACATGCCTTGGCAGATTACCCAGCGCAAATCAGAAGGTATGGGACCACAGACTCGTATTCGACACAAGCTGTAAGTGCTCTTTCTTTAGCTGTGCGTGTAAATTCAATAACATGCATACAGGGGGAACTCGAACACCGCACGAGTAAAAGCCGGTTTGCCAGAACTAGCCGAAAATCCTACGTACCGCAGATGGCGTCCATTGAGCGACGGCAAGCTCGCATTCACCGTATTCGTAGGGAACGCGCTGAGGTCCAACTGGCGGACCCCGTGCCCAATAAACCTGACGAACACCACGTCATCGGCCAGTCCCATAATTTTCCAGAGGAACTGACAAGATTTGTGCAAACTAATCTTGGTGATCCTGCTGCCAAAGTAAGTTCCCCCAGTCTTTCCGCGCTGGATCACGAAACTCATGTGGAATGGTGGAGAACTTCGTCTTCAAGTTAAAGGCTCATATTCTTCCCCGTGTTGCAGCTATCCACCAGGACTCAGAAGATATTCTAGAACATGTGATTCCTTCAAATGAGGGCGACGCTCTCCTCCGTCTATCACAACTGAACCATGTCCTGTTCAACGGCAACAAAATCTACCGCCACCGCTTACTTCGCATCAATTACACGACTTACGACCTCCAGCGGGAATTTGATTCTGTCAACCCCGGCACTGATAATCGGAATATCATGCTGTTGTCTGATCCAGACGGCAATGATCACCCGTTTTGTTATGCGCAGGTACTGGGAATATTCCATGCCAACATCGTATACACCGGCCCGGGATCCAAGGACTTTCGATCGCGTCGGATCGAGTTCTTATGGGTAAGGTGGTTCGAAATCTTACAAGACCGTAGTACGGCCCTCGGATGGGAGCAACATACCTTAGACCGGGTCAGGTTCACTTCAATGCACGACGAGAACGCATTTGGGTTTGTCGACCCTGCGGACGTTCTCAGGGCCTGTCATATCGTCCCGTCGTTCGCAGATGGCCGAGTGCACTCTGACGGGGTTGCATCGTCTCGTTGTGCAGGCGACTCACTTGATTGGAAATGCTATTTCATCAATCGGTAAGTCCAAGTCAGATTCACGCGGATCATCCATTGAGCATGTTAATGTTCGTAGTTTTGCCGATCGCGACATGCTCATGCGCTATCATTATGGACTCGGCATCGGACACACGTACTCACATGCACGACCAGTTTCAATGACACCATCAGCTCAGAATGCGGAAGATGATACGAGCCAGGTTGATGACTCGGAACACCCGACGGACTCTCTGGAGTTTGAGTCTGAACTCTCCAGTTCAGTTGGATCTGACTCAGAGCCAGACGAAGAGTCTGAGCTGGAGTCGGAGCCTAATTTGGGAGATTATGCTGATTTGGATGGATGCGATGGTGTGGATATGGATGCTTTTGATGATTACGAGTTCTAGGGACGATTTTGATGCCGACTTGGTTCAAGATTGCATATTTTCATGGTTTACTGTAGAACATGCCACAACTACTACACCGACGTCAATGTGACTATAATTTACGACTTGGATTACATAATTCTTTCAACAGTGTCTCCCGCTCTGCCAGCCAACACACTAAGTGGAAGCCCTCTCGGCGATGCATGATTTCAAGTTCGTCCCTCCCAGTGCAGTCTAACCCACGGCACCCCTCTTTCTCGTGTCGCATACACATCACGAGTGCGTCCCGTTTCTGAGAGCATCACCATCGAATCTTGACACAGCTTACTCACAGCGGACCGCATCGTCTTCCAAGTTACGGCCACGAGCATACCTCCAGTATATGCACAAGGCTCATCTCAGCAGTCCCTCAAACTGCGCGTCAGCATCGCCTCCTGCCAATTATACTATCCACTGTCCTTGGGTATTCCTAGAAGGAAACACATCTGCATGGCGACCGTGGAACGTCTTTATACCTCCCTTAGCGTAGACCCCAAAAGGATGTGCAAGGACTCGAGAAGAAGAAGCGATTGAAAGCCGAATTAGAGGAGAAAGAGGCAAAAGAGCGACAAGAACGGCACGAACAGTGGCTGGAGGAGAGCCACAAAGTCACGGTGCTCGTCGAGAATTCTTCACACCCCACCGCGTCTGTAACTACAAATGCGATTTTTGCTTCTACACCTCTACCTCATCCTCCCTCTCCACGACGCCAAACGTGCACTCCGCATGCTTGCCGATGCCGGAATGAAGAAACTCAACATCAGCGGCGGAGAACCCTACCTCCAGTCTCATTACCTCGGTGAAGTCTTAATTCTAAAAGGAGGACCTCGGCATCGAATCGTGCTCCGTCGTGACCAACGGCTCAAAGGTGACCGAGAAGTGGCTGGACACGTATGGCAAATATCTCGACATCATGGCCATCTCCTGCGATTCGTTCGACCCGGAAACGGACCTCAAGCACGGAAGAGGGGAGCAGGGCACTTCCGCCACGCACGTGAACTGGGTCTTCAAGGTGGCGCAGTGGGTGAAAGATAGGGATATCATGCTCAAGATCAACACCGTCGTGACGATGTAAGCTTTCTCGTCTCGCTCCCTGCTGATGCTGACCCAGACTTGGTTAGAAATAACTGGGAAGAAGATATGAACCACCAAATTAACGACATTAACCCTCTTCGGTGGAAGGTTCGCTACCCCGATCGCGTCGACGCCCACACAGCTAATCCACGTCCAAAACAGGTATTCCAAATGCTGCTCCTTGACGCGAGTAACACTGGCCCCGAATCCAATTCCCTTCGCGACGCGCGCTATCTGACGATCACGAGCGAACAATACCAATCCTTCCTCGCCAGACACGAGGAGATCAAGGTCCTCGTGCCCGAAGACAACGACGCGATGAAAGATTCGTACTTGCTCCGAAGTCAACCAAGGTGGGTTCCGAGTTGTTTTGGTTTTGGTTTTGGTTTTCATCGTCGTCACCGGGGCGCTAGACATTATTTTCAATTGCCTCAGCACCACTGTGTAGCCCTGCTTACATCTTCCTACGATCTTGTGGATTTCTTCGCATCCGTTGCAAACTCTATCAAGGAGTGGAGGAATACAAGGTGAACAAACCCGATAGGCCCATCGCGGCTGGCAGAATTACGGTACACGACGCGACGGTGCTGCGATGGATCACGGTTCCGCTACGTCTGGCATACTCTTCCCTCTTCGGCATTTAGTTTGTCTTTGCGAGGCCCCAGTTGCAGATAATCATGTATCAGCACGATGGATGAACGGCGATAGTCATTGGCTGTCAAAAAAGTCATCTTGGCCTTGATGTACGGTTGTGCCGGTCCCGTAGGCACCCTGTTCGGAAGTACGTTCGTATCTCATTCTCTCCATTCGTATCTGTAATTGACTTAGGATCCCCTCTCCACTTTTTTGTGCGAATCCTAGGTTGTGGTCCCTCCAGGTTAGCGAGTCAGGGAAACTTATGGTTCAGATGATCACCGCAGTCTTTGCCTCGACTACATTGTTTCTACTCCAAAGATGAAGAAGGTGATCGCCTGTCCCAATCAAGTTTCCCCTCGGATTCCGCCTCGTCGCTGGGCTTGGCATTCCCACGTGGGACATCGACTGGTTCTGCACAGTCGCCTTGGTTGCATATGGGTGTGTCGTCGGCGCAAAGTTCTCCTTTTTACAGAGACGCGCGACGCAGACGAGCTGTCGTGCAAGTACTGCAGCGTGAGTACTCCGAAATGACGACCGCTGCCCTCACTGTTTCACCTTCACGAACAGGAGGAGATCATGTTTGTCGTCTTGGGAGACAGCAAATATATGATGCGCTCACATTGCAACAGTATTTGTAGAGCTGACCAGAACACTCAAGGTTGTTCCAAAGGGTCAGGAGGCCCTTGGTGGACGCGAACTTGTCGTGGTTTATTGGAAAGTCCTTGGTGCGGCCCCTGGTGCAGAAGAAGCCTTCGCCAGTAGATTCAATGAGGTATTACCCTAGATACAAGATTGTCTTTTCACCATTGACGATCTCTTGTAGACTCGCTGATCTGTATCATCTCGTGTTGCGTGTTGAAACGGCTTCCAGCATCCTCCGGTTACGTGCTGCGCATTCCAGGCCACCTATGTCGAACCCCGCTGCCTAGAAGTGATACCCCCATGTCTTGTACAGACCCAGGTGAAAGGTGGTGCGACACGGTTCAAGCTCGATTACTATGGGCAACCCGCTTTTCTCTCTCAGAGTTCCCAATTATACCTCAAGACCTGTTTTCCTGTGCATGAAGACGGTTTTATGTGCTCAAGAGCGTTTCCGTGTCGAGAACACGTAAGTATCTTGCCAGAGCACAATTTGAACTATAACCTTGACTGCGCTTGAACAGTCCTACTCGTCGTCACCTTAGCGAGTATATGTATATGGCGATAGAGTCGGCGTTCATAATCGATGACTTGATGACGCACATCGAAGATTCTGAGTTGCGAGTCACTTTGTTGCATGGAATTGATCACTCAGATGTTCTCGCATTGATCTGCGAAGTCATTGCTCGCCGAATCAGCTTCTACCGCACTGATCAAGTCCCTTGACACCAACTTCGCGGTATATTCAAACGAATATCGCAATCGGAAGAAAACGTATGGCTCAACGAGCACGGTATCCAGCACGAGATCGAGAACGCTGACGGCAAAACTACCAAGGTAAACCTGTGATCGATTATATGCAAAGGATGGCGAGGAGGGGAGGGCGAGACGGGACCCGTGTCTACTGATCCAGAGAGCTGTGATTTGTTCATGCCTGGAGTGGGCGAGATCGTCGGTAAGCTGGTCGTGGTAATGTGATTTTGATGGTACCGAGCTGAGTGGATATCCAGGAGTTGCTGGCGGCATACGCCAATGAAGGGATCGATCCTACACCTCACTATTGGTTCACCGGCCAACGCAAATGTGGGACTTGCCAGCATGGCCTCGGTGAGAGGTGGGAGAAGATCACGCGAATCTGGCATATCTTCATTTGCTCGTGTCCTTTTCTTGATATCAGTGTATTCCAGCGTGATCGGCGAACAGGTACAGTGACTGGCAGGGAATGTACCCTGTTCCCAAGGTGAGTGGTGCGTCTCTAGATGCGGCAAAAGTTACGATGAAAATGATCTTCAGGAGGTCGTTGGACCTCATATATGTTTTCTAGGAGTGGCTTGGTTGGACCACGCTGAATCGTATCATTGCTATGCGTCACTTCGTGAGTATCTCAGCTTGAAGAGATCGTGGGGCCTGTCATTGACCAACATGAGAAGACAATCAGCGCCATGGAGGCAGGATTAGGCTGGAATCGTGCGGTTTTGTGCTTGTCAAACGAAATTGTGGAGGAAAAAAGCACAGGAATTGACGGTGTTGGCGGAAAGACACACCGCTACGGAGCTCTACAAGGAAGAGCTTAGGTCGAGATTGGTGAAGCTGACTGAATGGGAGTCTTCTACTGATGTACGTCGATATTTGCCGTGTTCTCTTTACTTGCTAACTGCATGCGCCTTAGGTTTATGTCCGCGATCTCGAGGAGAGAGTGAAGTCTTAGGACGAGACGTCATTGTATCTAGCGGGTCCCTGACTGACTCGAACGAGAGCTCACCAATTTACATTGAACATGGCCAAGCTTGAAGTCTGTATTACCAGGTCCGACGAGTCTGTCCTCTCACTGCAATAGACCATTGTACGGGTCGAGAATGAGGGCGAAAGACATACCCAGGAGGCCGCAACACTTCGGTCGGGAGAATCTGGAGCGGGACAGGGCAAGCTGGTGGTCGGACCTATAAGAACGGGAAAGGAAAGTGAAAGTTCTGGAGCTTACGATGGAGCAGAGAGAGTGGAGGAAGAAAGAGGCCGATGAGGACCGTGTGCGTTTGAGTGGTGTGGTTGGAGAGGTCAAGCAAGCGAACAAGGCTGACGGTCTTCTTCGGGCGTCAACGTGGTCCTACCTGCAGTCGACCTCTCAGTGGACAACTAGTTTGCTTGCGCTGCACCAAACGCATGCCACAACTCTCGTCGACCTTTCTTCCGTTACCGGTACGTCATGTATCGCAATATGTTGGAAGAGATGGCCGACCTCGCTATTCAGATTTAAAACTTGCCTACGCTACCATTCTGGAGTTTTCGGCTTTCGAAAGTGTGGAGACAACGTCCCATTCGCCGGAATATGATTAGCTTACGAAGTAAGGTTATAACAGCCGACTCACAACTCGACCAATCCTCACGAGAGCCTCTTTTCTGCCAGGTGATCTCCTTGGAGTCACTCCATGGAAGGTACTATTTTGCATGGCCCTCTTGGCTTGCTGTGTGTGCTTACGCGTTCCGCTACTTAGATCGTCTTCTCCATCTTTTTTCGCCGTCATGTATCGTTGACGCAGGAGCTTTCGACAGCGTGCTCTCGCAAGATATCCAACTCCAATCACGGCACCTCTAGCTCGATATCGCACTCCCCATAATCCGTTCAAATTCACTTTCTCTGCCTCTGGCCACAATGGCCACATCGCTCTGACCCCGACCGAGGCCGCCGCAAGAGCGGAGGATCTGAAAGAGCATGCAGCTCCACGGATTGTCGTCCGTTGCATGGTTACCTCGACGAGCTTCAGTCGTAAGGATCACGTTTTCGTTGAATAATATCGGCTGCCTATACTTAGAACGCGTTCAGGGCCATGGCACAGAAAGAGTCTCGACATACACAATGAAAGAATTTGGTCGATTCATTGGATCAATTAGCTCAAATCTATCGCGCGCACGATGAGCTCGTCACGCTTTCCAGAGATGAGGTGTGTGCTTCCTTCGTCTAGTGAATCATCTCAATCTAATGTGCCGTTCGCAGACACTGAATATGTCGACTGGTTTGGTGGTGTGCGCTAAAAATGGCCAGACTCTAACCGAGTTGGACTTGGTTTTCCAAACGCGAGCGGCAGTTGATTGAACCATCAAGAAAACGGAAAATGATCATGTTGCGGCCATTGATATCTTGCGCGCTGAGCACCATGCTTCAAAGCTCTCGGAGCGAAAGGTGGAGAGGTCGATGAGCTTGTTGAGAAGGTGAAAGATGAACACGAGGCCCCGACTGGCAACCTCCAGACTCAGCTTTCCTAAGCGACGACTGCTCATGACAAAGCGCTTAAAGGTCACGAGGAAGTGTTTGGCAAGCTATAAGCGGTGCACGAAGTGGAACTGCGGCATACATCACAAGAAGGGAAAACCGCCCTCGAGCGAGTGGCCGACAAATAATACCACGAGGAGATCCGCAAGGTCACATCTGGGGATGCCGAAACGATGAAACGCATACAGGAGGATTCGGCAGCCGACCTACATCATACCGAAGAAGAGTATCACAACGCCACCACGCTGAAGCAATATGCAAGCAGTCTGGACTCTGAAGATGCTGCTTCTATGCTTGATTGTCTTCGCGAGGACCATACGAGTGAAACGCGCACGGCGGAGAAAGCTCGTCACGAGACTGTTCACTGTCTGAGTCACTGTCTGCTCGTGATCAGGTGCCCCGCGAACTCCGGGAAGAGTACACTGTCGCCATTGTGCTAAGAAGAGATGCGTTGTATGCGGAGGATATGGAGAAGCTCAAGTCCGAGCATACATTGGTTGTCGCGAACAAGGGGGAGGACCATAGAGCGAGACGTGAGAACATGAAACAGGAGTATGCTACCGCAATGGCAGTCATCAGGGAGCAGTCGGAGGCCCAGATCAAAGACCTTACAAAGGCAATCGCACGATTGGAACAAGGAGCTACCGCTATTGCTACCAAGACATGCGAAGAGCACCAATCAGCGATTCTTTTTCGTGTTATTGTTATGTCACTCGTGGTCACGAAGATGAGATAACCGAGGTCAAGAAAGCGCATCTCTCGAGGCGATTCGCGCTTCCTACTTGCAGCATGACGAGGAACGCGTGGCAACACCGAGGACGCACGAGGATGCCATCAATAACCTCCAGGCGGATCACAAAGCAACTTTGGTCGACTTGACATCCGTCCTCCAATGTGCACGGGTTCAACATGCTACCGTCCTCGAAGAATTGCGAGCGGCATCCGACAAGGCACTTCGCGAGGAAGACGACTGCTCTGCAGAAGATCTCGTCGAGCTAGAGCAGCGCCACTCGGACATACACACCAAGCTCCTAAGGTGAGCACCAGCACCTGTCGATTTGAAGACTCTCCAAGAGAAGTACTCGCTAGCTTCATTGAGGAAAAAGTGCGGGTCATCGCGGCAATGGAGGAGGTTTCTACCGCTTCTACCGCTTGGTCAAATGGTGTCAGTTTTCGGAGGGAGTTGAAAAAATAACAAGGCTGGAGGAAAGGACGACTTCGGAACAGACTAGAGTCACCCGAGAAGTGTCCGACCGGGAGTCCCTCGTTGACGAACTGGAGAGACACCGCTCTCTGATTGCCGAGATGCAAGATAACTCGCAACGCGTCAAGGACGAGAAGGATCCATCATTGCGGACGGAGAAGAACAAACTTGAAGGAGAGCGTTGTTCGCGATCTGCAGGCCCAACTAGTAGCGCACAATTCTGGCCCAGGAAAGCTTTCAGTGTGTCACCTCAGATCGCAATATCACATTCACCAGAGTAAAGGGTTTGAGCAGCAAGCCTGCCTCACCGACCCCTCCACCATTTATTCCGACACCCCGCACCGAAGACACAGGAACCTCATTCCAGTGTATTTACTCCATCATTGGCCTTGTCTCCCTCCAGTTCCAAGGACCGCAGATGGGCTCACCTGTAACGTCTGTCACTTTGATCAGTGTCGCGGGTGGACCACCCCTTGATGCTAAGTCTGCGGCAGCAAAGATCGAGGATCAAGCGAAGCATATCAACGAACAAGAGGTGATGATCAAAACGCTTAACAAGCAGATGTCCCACCGCGAAGGCGATGCTATTCACATGGATCTGGTGATCACACTAGAGACATTCTCGGAGAAGAACTGTACGTTACTACCTCATTCCTGCATGGAGTAGTACTCACGTCACGGTGGCATCCGCGTTTTACATTGTGAAAGGCTCAAATGCAAGTAGCAGAAACCACGAGGGAACTCGTTCGACGAACAACTAGAAGCAGTTTGCAATGAGCCTCAGGAGCTCGACGAGAGATTTTGCGAATGTTCGGGTGGAAGAAAGGCAGTCACTGGAATCGCGACTTGACGAAGAGCGGCGAGCCAAGAACTTCATGCTCGGGGACAGCTCGACTCGCATATAGGGGAGTTGCAGATGCCAGAGACTCGCGCAAGTTTACATAATTCACATGCACGACGAATATAGTGGAAAACGAGAACTCTACAGAACTTCCCAGCACACACTGGCTTTGCCCGTACCTACCTAACAACCCACTTCCCTCGAAGTCTCTTCATTCACTCAGTTTTCCTGCATAGTCGACCTCCGGGTGGTGAAGTCGCTTTCCTACAATGACCAACTCAGACACGACGACCACTTCCCGATGCCGACGCCGACTCGACGACGACAACACGTGTCACTTTGACGCGGCGTCGACCACGAACACCGACGACTCGCGTCACGTCGACCACCAACGTTGACACCAACAACGAGACGACGACGACGTCACGCCGACTCGTCCCCATGGCCGTCCCCGTCCCCGTCCCCGTCCCCTCGTCCTCTCGCCCAGCATGCAGAACACCCGACGAACGTCACGGCACAGCGACGCGACGACAAACGACGTAACATGGCACCACGACGTGTCGACTGACACGACGGCATGCAACGTTCCGACGAAGACGACGACGCCGTCACACTGCGTCGACTGGCACGACCACCGGCGCACACCCACCATCCTCGTCCACGACTCGTTCCCATCCTCATCCCCATCCCCATGATCCCCTCGTCCTCTCGCACAGTATGCAAAAGCAACCACCACATTGTGCAGTCGCTGCAGTTACCATTACCAACAACGGCACAACAACGTGGCGTTGACCGTGACGCAAACCACGGCACGGCGTGCAACCGGTCACGGGTACGCGTGTAGGCAAATGCCAACCGGTAGTACCCGTGACAGGCCTAGGCTATAATATAATATGTACTGCAGAGACTCGTTGTAATGATCAGCATTCATAATCATATGTATACAGGTATGATCTATTATATTTCAGACTGACAGTCAAATGATGAATTCCTGCCATAAGATACAGTAGTTGTCTATTCACCAGCATTATGATAAAGGCAGGTAATTTCATAATCTTATGTATACAGGTATGATCTATCATATTTCAGACTGACAGTTAAATGATGAATTCCTGCCATAAGATACAGTAGTTGTCTATTCACCAGCATTATGATAAAGGCAGGTAATTTCATAATCATATGTATACAGGTATGATCTATTATATTTCAGACTGACAGTTAAATGATGAATTCCTGCCATAAGATACAGTAGTTGTCTATTCACCAGCATTATGATAAAGGCAGGTAATTTCATAATCTTATGTATACAGGTATGATCTATTATATTTCAGACTGACAGTCAAATGATGAATTCCTGCCATAGGATATAGGTAGTGTCTGTTCACCAGCATTATGATAAAGAAAGCTAATTTATAATCATATGTATACAGAGATGATCTATCATATTTGAGACTGACAGTCAAATGGTAATGGAAGGTCAATCGATATAATGTCTGCCATGAGATATAGGTAGTTGTCTATTCACCAGCATTACAATAAAGAAAGGTAATTTCATAATCATATGTATACAGGTATGATCTATCATATTTCAGACTGACAGTTAAATGATGAATTCCTGCCATACGATATCAGTAGTTGTCTATTCACCAGCATTATGATAAAGGCAGGTAATTTCATAATCTTATGTATATAGGTATGATCTATCATATCTCAGACTGACAGTCAAATGGTAATGGGGGGTCAATCGATATAATGTCTGCCATGAGATGTAGGTAGTTGTCCATTCACCAGCATTATGATAAAGAAACATAATTTTATACATGTATTTATCTACTTCTACCAGTTTGATAAGTAGTTAACACATTTATCTGGATATATCAACTCCTCACCAATTTCCTGATGGAGTTGGCAACGAGCTGTGTCGCAGAAGATCGAATCGAGGTTCGCATTGAACAATTTGCTCTGAAAGTACCGTTTGCAAAACAAAACTCGGCTTCAAAGAGCTAGGACGCAGGTCAGCATTACATGTGGGACGTTGATTAGGGATCGACGAACCTTGTTCGGCACGTTGTCGTTGAAGGCTTTTGCCACATCAGCGAATATGACAATGTACAAGTTCGGGAGTGATGACGATTTTGACTTCGCCGCCTTCTATTGTTTGTGGGCGGGGGTCTACGAATTGATCTGAACTGCCGCGCTTTTGGCTTTCCGTTGCTGCTTCTGCAAGCAAGAGATGCTATGCAACCCAAACGACCGGCCTGTATAAATGAAGAAGACAGCGTCAAACCAATGCGACACAACGGGAGGAAAAGAATGGCGAGATTCTCAGAGTGAGCGAACGCGGCGGTACATAACGAAGGTATGAAAATGAAAATAAGCACGCACCTCTCTCCCTGCCCAAAACACAACCTCCGTGATTTGAGCGCCCGTGACGAAGTCCTTCTGCAATGCCAACTACTCCGGGATCGCGAGCAAGACTTGCTTTCTTAGTTTACAGTCCGTTGTTGCGTCTTGACCAGACAGAATTGGCGTAAACCCCCCATCGCTCACGACTGAGGCGACGCGGGAGCCCTCGAGGCCGCTGCGAGCGTTGCGGGTTTCGAAGGGGTCAACATCGAAGCGGCGGCCGTGATAGGGCCCTTTGATACCTGGGCTGGCGCCAGACGGTGGTGCTGCGGCTGCTGGCCCATGGCCCCATGATGCCGGTCAGCTCCATCTTGAACTTCTCGCACTCGGTGTAAGCAACTTCCTGGGGGATCACGGTGAAGGTAAAGCCGTTACCCTCATCGTTGTTGACGAGGCCGAGCTTTAGTCTGACCTGAGCGGCGCCTTCTCTAGAGCACTGTGTAAAGGTGAGTGGGGTGGAAATGGGTGGCTGAAAGAGGAGACCCACAGGGAGCGTCCTGGCGGAGCACGCGCACGGAAGGCGCTTTTTTGTCGTCCTGAGTTCGTTGAAGATGAGTGTTAGTGAGTTCGGGTGTGTCTGGTATTTTTTTGTAGGATGCCTTGGCGGCGCAAAGGGCGGATGACATCTGAAAGCGCGACTTTATCATGGACTACTTTTCAAAGTTCTTGCGATCCGGTAGCGGGCTGTTTCCAAAGCTAAACGTGGAAAGTATCAAAGAGTCTGACATACTTAACCTACTTGAACGCGACTTCGTCTTCATCTCTAAATTCAGCAAATCAGGACATCTTGTACTCATACCGGGTCGTCCACCCAACTGGGCTAGGGTCGGCAGTGGAATCGAGGGCGGTAGATTATAGGACGGTGCTTGAGAGCGAGCAAATTGAGAGAACATTTAATCCGAAGAGTAAGCGTTCCGGGACCCCGGGCCAGAGTTACATAAGCGAGCCGTAATGCAGACAGCATTTGCGCCTGACAAAACCCTCCCCACTATCGGAGTCGGGGAATACGTTCGCATTGGAGAAGCATCGGCGGGAAAGAGCGCATGACTTAAGAGCGAGTATGTTACAAAAAACGCGCCGAAGATCTGAGTCGACTCGGGTGGGGACCTACATACATGTATGAACCTTCAAACTACACGATCAGCGAGAAAGACACAAATGACCGCCAAAAAAGCATAACACCGAGTACACCGAGTCCAAACTCACCAAGCCCTAACTTCAACATCAACTGATAATGACATTTGGCAGTCGAGACCATATTCTGCATGGTCTGCGATCACAATACTTCCACGACTTCGACCCGGACGTCCTTCAAGGTAGAACTGATGTGGCGTTCAAAGCCCTGGAACGACGATCTCGTGCTCAGCAGCGACCCGCTTGTACCCTCCATGCGATTATTGCTGCAGAAAAAGCGCACGGAACGGCTGCTGCGGACGGACGACTAGCCGCAACGCCCGGGTAAAGACCTACATCGTAGCGATGGGTTCCTGCATACAGCGGCGCGGCCACATCGGGCGCAGCCTCAGAAGCTGTTGCCAGAGACAAAGATCCTTCTTCCACGTTCGAACCAGACCACGACAAAGAATCGTCGTCGCTATCCGCCGAGCTTTCACAAGGTTCCTCCTCAGCTGGGCCACGCAGATCGCGAATCCACGGATGGGCGAAAGCGAGCTTGCGTGGTTCTGCCAACGAGAGCCTGTCCGACGTCTGACATTCAACATGGCCAATGCCTGATACCCGGGCACGGTAACACTTCTCTTCGCCAATCTCGGCATGTTTCTCGACGAGCTTCTTGACCGGGAACAGGGTGCAGGGCAGGTAGAGTCTCCGGTGGGCAAACCGCGTTGATGGCACGCGGATGAATCGATCATAAACGATCATCGCACCGGTGGGAGACATCAAACTTTTTGATTCCGCGACGCGCGCATCCATTTCAGCGTCGTCTATGGTGGGCAAAAGATATGGGGCTTCGTTATGGATGGCAAGGGTGCCGGAAAGACAGCTGTTGTACGATGAAGACTGACCCGTCCAGGCAAGCACAGCAGCTTCACCCAAACGAGCCACGATATCCTCCAAAAGGTGGGTCTGACTTGATTGCCTGATTTGATGAGATTCAGCATTTTCGCATACTTGAGAGGGGAAAAAAAACTCGTACCTCGTCTGCATCTTTCAGTGCACCTTCCCATGAGCTTTGCAATGCGCGGGTTCTGCTTCGTTTGACTAGGAGACCCGCAGGATTTGAAGGATTCAAAGACAATGCAGCAGTGTAGCTTGAAATCGCTTCTCCTGCTTTCTCAGACTTCATTGCTACATCGCCGATATCCTCCACTTGGAGGCCTGTATGCATTGCTGAAAATGCTGCTCGATTTCGAGAGCAAGGCCATCAAAGTCCCATCCAAACATCTTCCGGATGTTCAGTGGTTCGGATGTTCATGGATAGAGAATGAACAACTTACAAGTGAGATTACGACTAGCTCGGGACATTTTTCAGGGATGATTGCGATCCCTGCTCGTCCGAGAAATTTCGCAGCCCGCTCGTGATCGCCTTCCTTCAACGACATGCCTGCGAGTAGGAGGTGCATTTGAGCCTAAGTACAGTCTGATTATCATCTCACACTGGCAATCCTGGCAGTTACATACCCGGACGGTGACATACATCGTCTTGTCATCAGAAATGCTGATCAAATCTTCGACTCGTGAAATAGCCTCATCATGTTGTCCACATTCGAACAGAACGATGGCCTGTGTGGAATTAGACAACAGCACAAGCAGCGGCAAAACGATGATCCCACACCTTGATCAACAACACGAGATTGATGTCGGTCGAGAGGTCATCAGCAAACACGAGGTCAAACACGAGGTCAAACACGCGTATGGCAGCGTCGTGCTCGCCGTTGCGGGCGCGAGCTATCGTGATTGCTATCTGACCGATAGCCGATCGCTGAAACTCAACAGACTGATATGCAATGTTCAGTACGAGACCGGTCTAATGTGGATCGAAAGGCTACCTTTGTTGCATCGTCCATGTCCAGGCTGTACTGTTTCAAACGGGATCGTACGAGAGAGCGTTGAGCAAGGATTTTCGCATGACGAGAAGGATTTGGGGGATGCATCTCTGTTGTCAAAACTTCTTCCACTCGAGACAAGTCACCTTGTATCCATGCTTCGAATGTCGCATCGCCAGTGGTTTTTATTAGTGGCAACTGTGGCTCTTGGAAAAGGGTCAGAAAAGGCAGTAAATTGATGTTTGAACATACTCACGATGCAGAGGAATTAAAGGAAGAAATTGCAGCCTTTAGATTGACCGACTTCGTTTAGCAGTGGAAGCGCTTACGTGCCACCGGGCGTGTCAACACTGTCAAGTACGAATCCGGAAGGATGTCACGGAGACTTCGCACAGTAACTCTTCCACTTCCCTCGGCAGTTACAACGCAATCGTCATCAGGAGAGAGTGCCATGAAGAAAACTCTGCTATTGTGCTCTGCTGGTGCGTTGAGGCATCCCAAAAGGACAGTGAACAGTATGCGGTGACGGCAATAAACTTTGGTTGGACGATCATGGTGCGATAGAAGGGTACTGGAGTGAACCGCCTGGAACAGTCCAAGTACTGACCAAAGACCCTGAGGTCGTGTTGAAACACATGGCTCCGTCCAGCCACCCAGAGATGCTAAAAAAAATTGGTGACTATCTGCAGACCAAGCGAGTGGTGAGGATTTGTACTGCTGGAATGGGCACGGTATTTCGATTAATTGTTGACCACATTACCGCTGTTAAAGATCCTGATTGACCCTCCGACAGAAGCGGTGGCAAGGCGTGCACCATCTGGAGAGAACCTAACTGCCACCACGGCGGAAGCGTGCTGCAATTGACCCCCCAAACTCAACACCAAGTGTGGACAGTGTGGAACATCACAGTCAACGTCGGCCTGTTCGCGACTGTTCATGTTGACTTGTCGACGAGGGCTAGAAAATGAAAGCAAACACGAGTCATTGAGAGTGATAATGCCTATGATATGTACATGTAAATGGCCGACTCTAATAACGCAAAAGGCTCAAATCATGTGACGAAACTTACAAGTTCTATGCGTCGCGCATTGTCGAAAAGAGAAATCGTCCTGAAGCGTACCGGGTCCAGAAATGAAACCCCTCTTTAAGTTCCTCGAAATCATCGCGGCTCTCTGAACCAATTGTACACAGTGCATCCAGTGCACCTAAGTCCGCAACTTCTTGAAAGGGCGGTCCAAATCATAATGCGCTATGCCTCCTCTACGCGCTCCAGCATGAGAATCAGAATTAGATGGTACTAGCGTCATTGAGAAAAACCACGTGCTGGACAACAAAAGTCGACTTACCCGTCGAGTGCAAGAACGACTGAGCTGCCGGAGAAGGCGATCCGATTCCCAAAGCGCTGTATAAGGCAGAACAACGAAATGAAAACTGATGCACAATCTCGAACTGTCAAAGTACTCACGTTTCAAAGACAGAATGATCCGGTCTTGAAGTGATTTACATGCGCTAGCGTTACTGCACCATAGGAACATAACGAAACGACTACATACCTGTCAGTGATCACAGCAAGACCTGTAGTTGGTGTTCGGCTCCGAGACGACGAAGACTCGTCCACGACAGAGTCAGTGTTCCAAGAGTAGAACTCCCCCCAATCGTAGAGAGAACGGGACAGCGGACAATTACTCAAAGACTGTTTTATCCTGGAAATCATTGTCCCTGTGGCAGGTCTCTCCACTTCCGGTGACCAGCAATATTGAATAAAATCCCAATGCAAGTCATCTATCGCCCTAGATGCCGGTCGCCCCGGTCTTTGCCCCCTTGCCAAACATAAAACGACAGCGAAGTCTTCCCGAACTTCCGACCACGGTTGTTTACCGGACAATACCTGCAGATATGAGAACAGGACTTGCTTTCGGTGCGAATAAACTTGCCTGGAGGGCAATACAGCCAAACGAGTATATATCGCTCTTAGTGGTGGGGGTTAACGACTTCTCCGGATCAACCTGCTCGGGCGAAATCCACCGCAAGGCTCCTGGACGTGCAGTGGATCTCTGGAGATAGTTCAGTGCTTCGGGAATATATTCCCAATTAGGGAAGAATATCCAAAATCAACTAGACGTGGCTTATACTCGGCGTCAACAAGCACATTATTCTGTCATCTGTTGAGAATCAGAATGTCACGGATGCTTTTGTGACTCACGCTGTTCAGGTCACCATGGACGATTTCACAAGAATGCACTATGGTGTGTTATTTGACAAATGTTTGAAGGTGGTAGCTCAGACCCACGATGGTTCAGGCCATTGGAAATATCCAGCAGCTAGATTACAGAGTTAGACGACGCAGAGATGACCAACATAAAGTAAACGCACAAGTCGGAGTCGCTATACTACGTCAAGACGGTCATCATGCTTTGCCAAGAATCCATGAAGAGATCCGTTGGGCATCCACAGCGACACTAAGGACATGGAGCCCTCCAACCCGAATCCATACGCAATACCGAGGAAGGGAACGACGTTGATATGGTTTAGTCTCTTCCTAATGCCGAGTTCTCTGCGGAGCATCTGCAAGGCTATTCAGACAGTGTTTTTGCTCATTGCATGCATAACCTATACCTTGCGGGATCGATCGTCTCCTTCCATCGTAGACTTGAATCGGAAAGCCTTCACTGCAACCTGAAAGAGTAATCAATTCCGATCAACCAGCAGTGAAACGACATGCCCAACCTGTTTTTGTGTGGATCCATCATGTAGCGAACACTTGTACACGTCACCAAAGCCCCCTCCAGCTGAATATTTTGATATCCGATTCTAACTAGATCTTCTGTGAGGTCTGGTGGCGGGGGAACTCGAGTGCTAACAAAGTCGTTTTGAACCGAGCAGACATGTCAGACAACCAGGCTACAGTGTGATGAGAAGACATACTGTGGGCATGATGCTTGAGAGGGTTGTGGAGGTGCCGGGGATGGAGTGGAATGCGAACTTTGAGGTACCGATTGCACGCTGATACTGGCAGACACCTGGAGCGAAATGTAAGCGACTCGATTAATAGCCCTCGATGGAAAGTACATACAACTAACGATGTGTCAGAATCCTGTGGTTGTGCTGTGGTTGGAAGGGGTGCAAGAGGGAGCTATGAGGACGTCAGGTGGAATGGTGCAGAGTATATGGTTCGCCTTGCCTGGAGCTGTGGGTAAATAATGAAACCGAATACCAACGCATATACGGTGGGTGATTACCGTGTTCTCCACCAAATTCAAGCAAGATACGCACCATATATATATATTTCCATCCTCCCCTGCTGATATTACGAGTTCTTGAGAAGCGGAGAGATAAACATAGC
Organism: Leccinum sublutescens; assembly: GCA_038091555.1. Taxonomy (NCBI): domain Eukaryota; kingdom Fungi; phylum Basidiomycota; class Agaricomycetes; order Boletales; family Boletaceae; genus Leccinum; species Leccinum sublutescens. Next base: position 5,025 of record JBBPOR010000305.1, on the reverse strand, counting down.
CGACGGCTTCATGATGTTTTTCATGTCGGCGTTATCAAGCTATTGGGATAGAGGGGCACGGTAGACGTGAGCGGGGACAACGGAGAATGGGTCGACGCGTAAAAGGAGTCTTCGAGGTTACGAGTTTGCGGAATGGGAGGAAGCGGACGAGATCCTCGGGTGAGATGAGGAGCGTACATGGATCCCATTGTTTTGACGGCGGGGAGAATGGGAGCTGGGGCCCTGGGGGCCGAGGCTGGCGACGTGCGACGATCAATTCTGCGGGCAGTGTTTTATTCAAACACCGACCGGTTATGCCCGGTGAGAAGGTGACAGTCACGGTGGACCTCAGATGATGTTTATAAGTAAGTAATTAAAGATAGATCACATGTAAATCATCTTCGTCATGTTCCTGTGTACCTTCTGGAATCCTGGAAGGCCGCTTTCCAAGCTTGAAGATTGTAGTTGGTTCCGCCGGAAGCGACCGACGCAGAAGTGCGCATCCATCGTGAGTTCAGGGGTCTCGAGATCAACGGGTGAGTAGCCACTCGCGGACCTACATCAGCATCGATATACGGTCAGAGCAAATTAGGCCGAAAGATGACTCGTTTAGACCGAGGCGGGGATGGAGACAGATCGCGTCGCCCCAGCATACATACGAATGACACAATTGATACGAATGAAAAATCCCGCAGAGTTCAGCTCGTCTCGCTTGTCTCACCGTTTAGTGTTGTTGGGGAAGTTCTCGTCCAGGACGACGATGTGATGAGAGAGGGCCAGCCCGCTGGAAAGCGGTCGATGGAATGACATCATGACACTGCAGGGAAAAAGCCTGAACCACTCGGTTCCTGAAGATAGTAGCCGTTCCAATACCTTGGTCAGCAATGAGGCCTGCTGGGCAATTCGGCGTCTCGACTGCGAAGGGCTGCTTCAAGTGGCCCGGGTTTCAATCCCGTCGGACAAACACCAGACAACTTACCGCGACTCCGAGTCTTTGGTGGGGAAGAACCGGACGTTGTGCTTGAAAAGACAAGCATAATACGTTCGGGTACCTCGGAAACACCTCAATAAAGTGACCGTTTCCCAACAACGATGAAAGTGATAGTAGCCGACTTTGGCAACGGGACGTTTCTGATTCCGAACTTCCACATCTCATCGACAGCGTCTCGCCGAGGAAACGAACAACTGTACTCGCTGAAAAAGGAAAGGTGCTTTGGATTTCTTTTCAAGCGGCTTTGGCGTTTTCGCCCGGAGTCCGACAGACTGTCGCAGAAAATCACGATCCACCAAGGCACGACGGAACTCAGGTATCTCGGCCTCAGACTCTATGGAAGCTGAGAGTGGGCCGTTATCGTGAGCATTCATGAAACAAGTTACATCCTATTTGTGGAAATAACCTTTGGATCAAGTCTTTGACTCTGAGTCCGAGGAAACATATTACGCTCGCGCAGCCAGAGAAACATCCCCGGAAGTTTATCCTCCTAGTCTTGAAACTCCTTCCTTTCTCATGCGCAGCCATAGGTGCCAGAATAAAGTCCGATCATTCGCCAGTTTTCGAATGGCATGCTCCACAACCGTTGGCATCGGTCAGGTTGCACAAACAAAAGGGCGAGTCGCGGAGCGTGTCGACGTATGCAAGTAGTGAAACACCCGGATTATCACTTGTTTTCCCTGAACAATTGCACCGATGAAGTTAGCGGCCAATTTTCCAGTTTGCCTCCCTACCAGGTCACGTTCCCTCTCGCAAACTATATATAGAGAGGAGTCTTCATCTTCGTTTCCTTGTTCTCTTTCAGAGCATTCAGTGAGTACCGGCAACCCTGCAACAGGACACAACTAAGTTACCCCCGAACCCAGCATCCAACATCCCATGAACGACCCGCTGTAAAAACGGGTTGCAATTCCGCGGAACGACGCCCCGTCTCGAATACCGCATCATCGCCTGTCTCTCCTTTTGTCGCCAATGTGCAGGCCGGGTCTTCGTACTACCTCGTCCCGTCATGCCAGGCTGCCGTCCAAACAGCGCCAGCGCAGCATTGAAGAACCGAGCATCCGGCTCGAGGTTGTATATGCGAGGATGCCCGCTCGGGGCGAGGCGTGTCAAGGTATCGTAGATGTCGCGCGCCGCGCGGAACATGGAACGGTAAAGCACTGCGCCCATACGAAGCCAGAGCGTCTTCCTCGACCGGTGTCTGCTCGCGATCTTGTCTTTGGCAAGCACGAAATGCGCCCACCCTTTCACTTGATCTTTCCTGTCCGTGCGCGGCTGCCACTTCTGGTTCCCAGTCTCGAACGACGCGGCCAGCAAGCGCGCACGCACACGACGGCCCTTGCATGCTTCCGCCGCGTATACCTGCATCATGATCGTGTACGCATGGACAGGGAGACACCACCCCTCGGTGACCTCGAGACCCTCTTTCCCGCTCTTGAGCCAACTGATTTTCTCAGCTTGCTTTGCGAGGAGCCAAACACGTTCCGCAAGGCCCGTCTTGCCGGCTTTGCAGAGCGCATTTAAAACGGAAGTGAAGAAATGAGGGCCGAGACTGACTGCACGGCGGAGCCTTTCTTGTCGTGCGCGACGTGCCATCATGGCACGTTCGTAGGGGCTAGGCGGGTTGTCGCCCCATGCAGGGTGATCGACGACGGTCAGCTCGGGAAGCACGTGGAAGAGGATGGAGGCGACGATATGCGGGTTCCCGGTCGATGTGAGATGCGAAATGTAGGAGGTCAATGTATACATGTCCGCTGGGACGTTGGAAGATGCGGGAGATACTGTCAAGAGTTCGGAAAGCGATTCACCACTGGAACCGGATCGAGGGTGTCGGTGAGGAGTGCTAGGTGACACCGCAATGCCGTGACTAGCGTTCTCCTTCAGTTTCCGTAGCTCTGCCACGGCAAAGGAGGTGATGTCATTTCGCCTCAAGAGCGTTCCGGAGCGCACAATGATGTTGTACGTGGTGGTGTCAGGCTTAAGCGTAGGTCGTCGTACATGTTCCATGTGGTGGAGAACATCCCGAGCAAGCGAGACAGAGAGCCGGTGACGAAGAGCATAGTGAATGAGAGTGTTGTACGTCTCCCGCGTTAACGGAGGCATAGCATGCATATGGGCCGGTGGATCCCTGGTCTTCCTTGTTGGGAGGTTTTGCAAAAGACCGAAGATGACACGATGGAAATACTGATAGGCATTGACGATCCGTTCAGAATCCCCTTGTACGACTACGACTGTATCTGGAAGCTTCGGGCAGGAATAAAGCACCCGCAGCAGATGGGAAATATCGGAAAAGGGTAAGGACCGACTGTCGACCAACCCCGCCAGATTGGCAAGAGCCTGCAGAGCCACTTCGCGGTCTTGGACATCACCATAAAGCTGCTGCTCGCACTGTTGAGTGATTGACTTTAGCAGCTGCTTAGATGGTATCCTTGAACGGATGAGGTCTTTCCAACGGCCAGTCAAAAGTGGCGAGGCAGCTCCCTGGCAGGTTTCCTGCTCTGTGATCATTGTCTTGATCTCCTGAGCTTTCCGCGCTTTCGACTCGTAATCCTTGACGACGAGAACGAAGAGCAACGATCCCATGATGATCTCGCCTTGCAGCAAACAAAATTTGACGAGGGCCTCGAAAGCACGATCAGAGCACTGTTGTCTGTTCTCCCGAGCCTTGAGCAGAAGCATCAGTGCAAAGCGGAGACCGTGATCTTCGATCGCGTCCGGGTTGATAGGGAGCCCGTCTGGGACAAAGCCGGGGGAGTGGAACATGGAAGAACCCTTTTCCTTGAGCACAGTGAAAACGGTCGGAGGCGCTCTAACCAGTGCTTCCGTCACTTTGACGATAGTGGCCTGTCGGAGGGAAATACCCTTGTTCATCAGCATCTGCGCAGTCTCGCACGCCTTGAGAGGGGAGTTGTTGCGAATCATGTGGTGTACCATGACATGAGCGGAGAGCCTGGGAGAAATGGGCTTGTCAAAGGTGATGGGAGTGAACTCGAAAGGAGGCATAAAAGGGAGCTTGATAGGTTCGGGTTGTACAGCGGTGGGATGGCTGGAGGAATGGAGAGAGCTGATGATGAAATGTGCATCACGAAATGCACCGCTTGTGCAGGCTAGACGGACGGCTTTTGCGGCGAGCAATGAAAGGCGTGGGGGAGGGAGCGATGTTTGTAGGTTTTTGGGAGTGGACGGCGGTGGTGACTGGGTATTTGGCGGGGATGTACGAGGAACCTCGACTCTAGGCTTGACGGATGCTTGCAATGGCGAGAGTGCAAATGGCGAGGTGAACACGGAACGAGCACAAAGTCGTGCAACCACTGAGAGACTACGAGAGGTGCATTGCATGTGTGTCTCGCATGCCTTGAAGACTCACTCGTCGGTCATTTCTCGACCAAAGCGACAATAAAAAGACTCACCCTAGTAATGAGGTAGTGAAACTAGAAGGTGAAGTCAAGCAACTACACGTGACCGGCGCATAACCCAAGACGGGTAAACAAAGTCAGTCAAGAACCTTGACAAGCAATATAAAACCAGACGATGAGCTACGACAGGCCCCACAGAGGAGGAGGCGGTCACCGCAGACGACACAACAGAGATAGAGGTGATAGAGGTGAGGGCCAAGAATCAACCCAGCGCTCGAATCCGTGTCGACCAACCTTGACCCACAGAGGACTATGATTATCATGACCGTCGCCGGGACCACGAAACCCCGGAGCAGGTCATTAAAAACATCATCATCAAGTTGGGTGAAGTAGTGAGTTTGTCCCTCTCCAACGAGTCCGCCCTCCTCAGAATACCACCACCCAGGATCCCGCCCAAGAGGTCCCCCGCGTTGCCAAACAAATCCGTGAAGCGCCTGTTACCGTCGCAGCCATATCGGAAGGCTTTCGTGTTAGGTGAGCGCCCGCTTTTTTGTTGCCTGTCCGCTGCTAATTCGGAATAGTGTCACGGAACAGCCGTACAAGATCGCTTACTATGCTGCCTTGCTCCGTTTGCTCCATGACCCAGCACCTTCCGAGGCAGAAGAAATACAAGCCTCTGGCTCGTCGGCCTTGCCCTCC
>JBBPOR010000304.1:0-26656 GCA_038091555.1 Leccinum sublutescens | reverse complement strand
CGACACAGGGGGGCCGACCGCACACCTTTCTACGCCTGCATACAAACCAAGATGTCGTCTGGTACACAATCTCCACCGCTCGAAGCAACGGGATCCCATATCCCAATGGGCGTGTCGTCCATCGATGGGACATGCTCTAAACCCATGAAGGACACTGAACAACGAGCAGGTAGGTTGTATTCAATCAATCTCAACTAGAGAAGCGTATTTTCTGATGCGATCTTCGTGTTACCTTGCAGAATACTTTAGTGATGCGGTACGTCGCGATTCGAAAGTTCGATGTGTTCCCCTCAAAGTTGCCGGAACTTTGCATCCAACAAACAATATCCAGGTTAAGGAACAGTATGCGAAACACGGCTCATCCACCCCAAAGTCGGTTCCAGGAGAGGAGGAGACGCAGAAGAAGTAAGGAAAGCTGTTTGAATTGTCTTCCTTTTCAATGGAGAGTGTCATGTTCATGTTCGTGTTCGTGTTCGTGTTCCATGTTGTGCAAACGATCGATCCTTGAATGTGATAAGCTGCAGTTCTATGGTACTACTTCCATTCTACTTTGTCTCGGTACTTTCCAAATGTTTGGACCACCATGCCTGGAAGTTGGAGCAACCCAAGTCGCTGACCAATGCCACTGTTTCCTCGGTGGACAAGTGAGTATCTCTGGGGCGCGCGACCGCATCCGCAGGGACGGAGCTGTCGCGGATGATGTGAGAAATGGGTAGGTTAAGGATCTTTCCGAATATCTCGCAGATGTTGTACTTGGTAAAACATTCCTCAGCGGAGTAGTGTACGATGCGAGGGAGCGGCTTGTCCAAATCTGTGTCTCGATCGTGAAGAGAAGAAAACAATGAAAGGTAAAGGGGAACGCCAACCGGAGAGACGAACGAGGAACGAGGCTATATCGAGGACGTTGGTGGGATACCTTTGTGCATAGTCGTCCATCTTGTAAGTCTTGCCGGACTGATCCTGGACTACATCGAGCAGGATGTTGATTGCACTGTCCGAATTTTTCGGAGCGGGTCCATAACTTCAGTGACAAATTAGGTCAAAACGAATCAAGCTACGAAATGGGGGAAAGCTTACAGCACAGGCACTCGAAGAACAACAGCCTTGGCGCCGTTGACAGCCAAGAGGGCCTTCTCACCGGCAAACTTGGTGACGCCGTATTCCTGCAACGGGTTCGCTTCGCTTCCCGGTTTGTAAGGAGGATTCCTGCCGTCGAAAACATAATCTCCATTCCAGGGCATCTTCAGTGTGAGAAGGCACGTTCATTAAAATGAGCAAGATTACGCATACCCGTGGAAATGTAGACGAGGGTAGCGTCATTGTCCCTGCAAATTTCTGCGAGACGTCCCGGCACGTCTTGGTTGAGCTACACATGTGTGGGGGGAATATTGGGCGTTAACCCCCACAACTCGGCGATTAGCAAACGCATGCGCGGACCTTGACCGCGGCCGCAGCGCCACTCTGTGCAACAAATTATTTGATGAAAGTCTTGTGAAAGGGATGCTCTGCTTACTTGTTTGAATGCGTCTGGTCGTCTCTCGGCTGCGCAATGTATCACCCCTAAAATGCAGCGTGTACGTCCCGTCAGCGTGTCTGCAATTCACGGCGTTGCCCTATAGTTCAACGTACAATTGAACTTGTGTTTGCTAAACAGCCCGCTAAGGGTCGTGGTTCCTTGGACGAGGAGATCGTCGGTCAGATCGAGTTTGACGAGTCCTTCTTTGACTTGCGAGTAGGATAGGCCGACGGTGGGGATACCTGCGCGCTGGAATGCGTTGTACACGGCAGTTCCCAAAACGCCGGATGCACCTAGTGATGATAGGAAATCGGGTGTCGGTTCGTCAGACCATATGGAAGACGACGAGCAGAACCTGTGACTAAGACGCTCTTCATTGATTTGGAGGATCTTGCAGTTGATCAGTGCGATTGAGACCGTGTGGTGCTTCGGAGGTCGATAGCGTGTAGATAAGAGCGTGTGCATAAAATGACTAGTCCCGGGCGTTTCTCAGGCTCAGATAGCCATATTCGCAGTGACTTGCCGCTTAACCCCTTCGATGCATGCAAAGCCCACCGATGCCCACCGGCAAAACTTGCAACAGTGTCGCGAGTGAGTGAATGGTTGCTCTCGAAGTTGAATGTGGCAGCATTCTCGCATTCTCAGTACCCGAGCGTCGGCCAAGTCCGACGACCCTGACCTGAAAACTTCACAACCCCACAGTTACCCCCACCTGTTCCTCTCGTTGATTGAGTTGCAGACCGGGCCCCACTGACTTGTATATCCGTTTTCCGAAACAGAAATCAAGCGACGGGTTATCCATATCCGAGTCACCGCTGGATGCCTCTTGACAGCCGTCGTTTTGACAACTTGGGCTCTCTCCGACTCGGATCAAATGAGTCAGTGAGGTTTATGCCGCTGCACCGACTCGGAGGCTCGCATCCGTCTAGACTCTTCGATTTATCTCCTATCAATGACCCAAACTGACGGGCATTCCATACGGAACGAGGGTTTTGGATGATTCGATAAGGCTCACCGAACAACGGAGTTAATGATTCTCCGGGATGGTGGATAAGGGTGCCAATTGACGCACTGGAGCAGCCAAGGGTGAGCACGAGGCTTGCATGCCTGCTGATCATCACACTTTCGCATGTTGAACCGTATCTGAGCTAGATTTCCAGTAGAGCAACCATCAGAAAAGACGCATGATCAACATGAACTGTTTTGACTCCCATTCAGATGTCTGTGCAGTTTTTGAGCATGACCACCCCTTCTGTCACATTCTATCCATCTTTTGGTCAATGACAAGGGTGCACAGACAACCTTAAAACTCTAACGGTGTTCAACGTTCAACGACGAACAGACCATAAATGCAGATACGGGGATTAACTCTTCCGCGGAGCCATTCCATGGCAACACAGTGCTCAGCGGAGCGGATAATGTCTATCCTCACCAAGTCACCATGCTGACTGAAAATTTTGAATCCGCAGTACGACTTTTGGGGTGAGCGAGTTCCGGAGCCTACCCCAGACATGCATGTGCAACTATTCCTGTACCCCGTCGGGATTTCACTTACAGTTTCAGTGGTGGTCATGCGATATGCATAGGTTGCGGAGCTGTTTCAGATCGCAGTACATGCGTACGAGAAGAGAAGAGAAGTCGTTCTTCCGATGGATCTGCAAACACTTCGTCGAGTCCATCCTCGTTTGGCTTAGCTCTCTCCGGTGGTTAAAGAAGCCGGTTCCGTTCTTTGTCGCATCAGTCACTCGACACACAAGACTTCAACCGCTGTCTCCTCTGTGGCGGCACTGCTTGTCAGCCAGCACGGCTACTCTTGTAAGTCCTCTTGCTAGATTGGCGAAGTACTTCGAGATTAGTCACTGACCCTGGTTACTCTTACTGGCAGGTAAAACTCCAGGGTCGGTTTTCTTGCACGCGGGAAGTCGTACTATGTATACCCTTCAAAGGCTGCGTCCTCAAATGTCGACGAAGGTATTATCACGAGGCCTTGAGTGTACCCACATTTGAGCATTATACTCTACAGGATCCAATGCAAGGAGATTTGACTCCGGTTCGCACTACATACGAGATTTTACACCCGTCGGCGGGCCGTCGCACGCGATGTCAGTATGATCGTTCTGTGACACGCGACCAGGTTGACAACCGGCTGTCGCCGATTCAGACTCCTTTTCCCTCCCTCACAAGCGGCCCGTCAAACGTTAAAAACGGAAAACCTGCTACCGACGTTCGTTGACTGGATTCGGAGTGCCAATGTGAGTGGGGGGTTCGTGTCATAAAAAGCCGCGTAGCTCGTTACTACGTAATAAAGATCCAAGTATCAGTGCTTGGCAGAACGCTAATCCATCGGCGGCTCCTTCCCGTGTCGCCGCATCGCCCCTTCCAAAACCAATGGTCAGTTTTGACATGGAGGGGATCCGCAAGGGCACGAAGCTTTCGCCACTGGTAACTTAACACCCTGGAAAAATTGATAGCGACGAAAGTCGGGGTCAATTCGAGGAATAACCAGCGTAACCCAGCAATGAGTGTCGCTCTCAGCTGAATCCATTTATTTTTTGTATTACTTATTTTCTTCTTCACGATTCAGATCGGCGGGGCTAGGTGATCTCATCACATGGCTACGTGGATCGCCAGCGGCAACGCGGATCACCCAAACCCTCTTAGCAGATGGCAGGCACGAGACGCCCACGGTCATCTCTTTGCTGGATGTCAGATTGAGGTAAGCATGTGATCTGTTGTACGGCATGGCTGTCGCACAAACAGTTATATCAGCCCAAACGGTTTGAGGTCGTGGTCGTCGCAGTGGTGTTTCATTCGCAGGTCCTTTGTACCTCTTGAACTCAGGATGATCACCCTCAAGCCTTCCCTTGTTATTCAGTCCCCAGCTGTGGCGCCCTCAAGCTACGTGCAGGCCGCAAGACTTGAGAGGCGGCCCACACCTTCCTATGCTCATATTTCGTTCTTCCGGTAAGTGTGTATGTGTCTTCCACAAGGTTTCCACTCAAACGTGTCATTCAGCTCCATACTTTTGGATATGCAAATATATAGCCCTTCAATTAAAGTTGTACAACAATCTGGTCTAGAGGGCTCGCAACCTCGACCTGTGTTTGGCGAACGTGACAAGATCGAAGGAAAAGTTATGCTTGATCCCAGTTGCTCCCAGAACGGTCGCTTGACAATAACTGTGTGTTCCCCTCTCCTTCGTCCGTTTCGCCGACTGACAGAGGTCAAGCTGGAAGGGACCTTTGAATACATGTCTGTCAAGAATGACGCGGACGAACATTCACACAACCCGACAGTCAAAAGATACCGAAGCGTGTTTTTGTCTTCATCGGCTACCATTCCCATCTCGTCTCCTCCCGAGCATCGATCGACCATTCGCGAGGCGCTCACCGTTCGAAAACGACCCAGTCAATCGAGCCTGAATAACGCTGCAACGTGCCGTTCTTGCGAATTCAGTTTCGACATTCCTCGAGGGTCCCTTCCTGACGAGGAAATCCCCCCGACATTCTCGTGCAAGACTCGTAGCGGGGATCTGCGAAGACAGTTGCGCGCGGAGGAACTCGACGTCGCTTACCGCATTAGGGCGACCTGGGAACCGCCTGACGGGCCTGGGAAACAAGTTGTGTATGTTGATATAAATGGCGGTGGGCAAGATAAGAAGCTGACCATCTGTTCTCTCTTAGATTAGAAGTACCGATATTTATCCATCCGGAGGCCGATGTCCAATCCTCGGACAATTCCAATGTAGAACCAGATTCGTGGCTGGAGATGCCTTTGATTCCTGAACGACAGATTCCATTCAACTGCGCAGTAAGTATTCATTACATTTTCAAGACGAATGAGACAATCTGATGCATATGTTGCCTTATTGCAGGTAACACTTCCCCGCCCCCACACATTTTCTCGCTGTAGCTCTATCCCATATTATGTTGTGTTCTCGTCCAACGCCCGATCTCCATCTCTAGTCAGAGAGATCGCCGCCGATGCATCCATTGTTGTATCCCTTGTCCGCAAAATTACAATAATCCCACAGCGCACACCCCAGCGACTGCCAATTCTTCCGGACACGCCACCTGCCAGCGATGAGTCGGACGGCCAAACGGCCCCATTCGCGTCTCGCTCTAGATTGCTCAAAAGATCAATCAAGTCGCCGTCGCGACCACTTACGCGGGAGGAATCTCCTTCCATCAACAAAACGCTCTCGACCGGCGAGCTCCCGCCAGACTCCTTTTCTGTCTTGCGAACTCTGCAGACAGAAGTAGTTGTCGGTTTCCCGAAACGTCCACGGGTGATGGAGCCGTCACGGACCGTTCCTGACGGACTGTTTAAGGGGACGGTGCAGCTGTCGAGGGACATGGTGCCTAGCGTGGACTGGCCTGGAATAAGCGTCAAGGTGAGAACTCTGTTGCTATGCACCGTGGCGGCGATTGAACGTATCCCACCCCTTTCTTTCTATTTTCTGTAGTATTACCTTGATGTTTCTGTCTTGGCCGGTCACGACGATGTCAGGGCGCGTGTTCCCATCAGAATCTATTAGCATCTAGCCCTCGCCTCTCTTGTGGGCTGCCAGAAATGGGTGCCGTTTCGTACTGTTGCCTTTTCTATCATTATTATTTCCTCAGGCTCGACTCGTAACTTAGACCATCCTGTATTGGGTTTATCCGTGGACTACTTGGCATTGTAATTGTATCCCTCGACTTTGTCTATACATATGTAATCACTACTGCCAGTGCGCGCTTTCTAAGTTCGCTCGAGTTTGATTACCGCATTCGGCAGCCGACGTACTAGTAGGTACCTCCAGCTTACGCCGTAGCCACAACCAACTTCGAGTCGACTTCCATCACTACACGAGACGACGCGATGGACACCGCCGTCGAACACCCGACGACGACCTGGGAAGCCATGTCTGAAGGAAACGCGTTTTACCGACGACTACAACTTTACTCGATACCGGGAAAGCTCCCCGACTTGAACGACTTTGTCATCGCTGGGTGTCGAAATGGCGGGCCTATTGGTGCGTGTCTGCTACTTGCTCGCAGGGAACCGCTCCAAGCTCACTGTGACTACACTTACTCGCAGCGCTCATGCGCGATTCGTCAAAGATCATCGCTCTTGGTCGCGCCGGTCCGGCTCTCTCCAGGTCTCAGATTCAAGTGTACTCTTCGGCGGGCGAGGCGTTGCTGTTACCCAATGTGACTATCAATCTGTTCCTGCGTTTTGCGTACGTCTTGTATACTGACATGCTCATGGTAGTGGGACCAAGGGAGAATCGTTCGATTCGGATGGACTGCGGACGAACAGCTGGTCGTGCTCAACGAGGAGGGCGTATACCGACTGTATGACCTGCAAGGCGACTACCGACAGCATTCTCTCGGATCAGAGGCAGCAGAAATGGGTATCGTTGACGCGCGTGTACACGAGAACGGGCTGGTGGCGCTGACGGGGTCGCTGACGCTGCTCGAGGCGAAGGACTGGGAAGGCGGCAAGCCACTCACTCTTGCGAATCCTGGTATGTGTGTCTTTGCATTGTGTATGCAAGGGTTCCTCGAGGTACTAACATTGGCACTGCTGTTGTGTTCATTGCGGCGAATCTCACACAGGACTGACGGAGCCGCCACACGCATGGGCTATCATCCCCCCCGACCAGAACATCTCACGGCACGTCGAAGTGTTGCTCTCGGTGGATACGACGATCTTCGCGGTAGACAACCTAGAGAGCGTCGACCAGCGCGTCGCGCGCGGACCGTTCTCGCGTGTGTCGCCCTCGCCGAACGGCAAGCTGCTTGCGCTCCTGAACTTCAGTGGGCTACTGTGGGTCGTCTCGACCGACTTTCAGCGGAGCCTTGCCGAGTTCGACACGCAGACGGCTGCTGCCGGCGTGGAGGGCGGCGTGAACCAGGTCGAGTGGTGCGGGAACGACGCGATCCTTGTCACGTGGAACGATCTGGCATTGTTGGTTGGGCCGTCTGGCGACACGTTGCGGTGAGTGCAGGCGCTAGATGGAATTCTGACGGGAACTTGAAGGAAAAGTGTGACAGGTATTTCTACTCTGGAGCGACGTTTGCAGTCACGGAACTCGACGGCGTGCGCGTCGTTGGTCAAGAAGTCTGCGACTTTATACAGAAAGTACCCGGTAAGAACTGGATGACGCTACAATTGAACGCGTCACGGAAACTCATACTATCATTCTATTCGTAGTACCGTCCATGTCAGTCTTCCGACCTGGATCGACGTCTCCGTCTGCAATACTTTTCGACGCTTGGGAGAGATTCACGCGGCGTTCGTCCAAGGCAGACGAGAGCATTCGGAGCATTCGACCTGAGCTTGCAGCGGCCGTCAATGAATGCATAGACGCTGCCGGCCACGAATGGGAACCGTATTGGCAACGCCGACTTCTCAGTGTCAGTCACTTTTGCAACTTCCAGAGCTTCTATTTCTATTTCTCTGATGCGACATGTCCAGGCAGCGAAATTCGGTTGGGGATTTTTGGATCTCTACAATCCTGGCGACTTTGTCGCGATGGGTCAAGCACTTAAAGTGTTGAACTCGGTCAGGTTCTACGAGATAGGGATACCGTTGACGTACTCCCAGTAAGCAATACGTCCTGTGTTATTTTCGTCATGCTGAGGGATGTTCGTGTTAGATATCAATACATGTCGCCGATGCATCTCATCTCCCGGTTGACATCGCGAAACTTGCACCTCCTTGCCCTTCGGATTTCGTCACACCTCTCACTCAAGGCGGACATTGTGTTAAAGCATTGGGCAAGTGCCAAGATCGCGCGTTCCAAATCCTCCGCAACAGATACCGAGGACGAGGAGTTGTGCAAGGTGATCGTCGACAAGTTTGAGAAGCTTGGAAAAGGCGCCGTGAGCTATGCAGATATTGCGCGTCGCGCGTGGGAGGTGGGCAGGACCGGCCTTGCGACCAAGGTAAGCGCACGGGCGTCGTTCATGCTTGGCCGACGTTTGTTGATTCTCTTTCTCATCTCTTCCTTGTTCCACCCTTCAAAGCTTCTGGACCACGAGACGCGCGCATCGGACCAAGTGCCGCTGCTGTTGATGATGAAAGAGGACAAGCTGGCATTGTTAAAGGCAGTGGATAGTGGAGATACCGAGTTGGGTATGTGTTTCCATTATCCTATATGGTGGGCGTGGTTCGACCGACCGATTGTTTCAGTATACCACGTCCTGCTGCACCTGCACAAACGGCTCCCCCTCGGCTCCTTCTTCCGTCTGATAGAGGACGGTGGTGAACGCCTTGTGCCTGCGAGCAGGCTACTCCAGGTGTATGCGCGGGAGCAAAATCGGGAGATGCTGCGCGATTTCTATTATAGCGACGACAGGAGAGTTGAGAGCGCGGTATTGTTGCTGGAGGAAGCGAGTCAAATGACGGTATGCGCCTCCTCGTTCGTTCGTGTTGCTGGTTGACCGAGCGAGTGTAGGATCAAGGAGCGATCATCGAGTCTGTCAAGTCTGCGGAAAAGTTTTTTTCAGACGACAAGGATCATGGGTTCGAAGCCAAGGTGCGTACACCTTTTATGGGGGGATTTCAGACGCTGGACTTGAATGTGACGTGGGGTTTTGGTCGAGCAGATGATGGACGAGAGCGCGCGTCTCCTTGCGATGCAGCAACAGCTCGAAAAGGATGCGGACGGCAAGGTCACATTCTTTGAACTGAGCGTGTCCGAGACGATACGTACGTGTCTGATGAACGGGATGGGCAAGAAGGCGGACAAGGTGAAGAGCGAGTTCAAGGTCCCTGACAAACGGTGAGTTCTCGTTAGGAGAATGACGCTTTCGGCATTGGCAATTCATGCTGTGTTTCGACGCAGGTTCTGGTATATCAAGCTCCACGCTTTGACGGTGCTCAGGGACTTTGAAGCGCTAGACACGTTTGCACGATCGAAGAGGAGTCCGATCGGGTACGAGGCATTCGTCCGACATCTCGTCACGACTGGGCATCTCAAGGAGGCTGCGAGCTATGTAATGCGGTGTGACACGCACAAGCGGGTGGATCTGTACGTGCTGTGCGAGGACTGGCGGGCTGCTGGGAGGGAGTGCAAGGAGCGGGGCGACAAGAAGGCAATGGAGTGCGTTTTTTGTTTTTTGGCTGTTCTTGCCGTGGGCTCCGTGCTGACGGACAATGTTTGTTTTTGTTCAGAGCGCTAAAGAAGCAGTGTCCCAACTCGCTGATCGCACGGGAGCTGGAGATCATGAGCGCCTCGATGAAGTGAGGAGATGGCCGCGCTCTTGTCTTGTATACACATGCGTTTTTCTTTTGTTTCGCGTCATTATAAATGGATCGTTCGTTATCGGCGTTCAATTAGCAAGCTTTGTCCAATAGTATCCGTACATAAAGAGGCAAGGTTCCAACTGTGACCTTCCTGCACTTGTGAGCCACTTGTACGCCCTTCTCGCAGCATGAGTAGCTTTTACCGCACTAAAGTATACTAATGACAGGCCCTGGGTTAACAAGCGATGCGAATCCAACTCGCGGTGGCTCGCTGCCAAAATCGAACACCGTATAGGACAGCTGCAGGAAAATGACCCCGATCGTCCAGAAAGGTACTGGTCGGGTTCAGCAGTCAGTATAGGGATCGGAAAACGGAAAAAGAAATGCTGAGTAGGAGAATCTCACCTGAATTCAAGTTGCCATCAGCTATAATCCCGCTGAAACAATCCGTTGAACCATCCATAATCTGACCCATGTTGAGGACGTTGGCAGGGATTAAAATCGGCTTTCCACCAATGGTAAAAGTCACCGAGGGAAAAGAACTGCATGGGACTACAGGGAGTCCGAGTCAATCAATCAAAAGTACCAAATTCGACCGAAACTCACAGGTGTAGTAACCATCCTGGAGGACCTTACCACCATACGCCCGGTGCAGGGCCGAAACTCGCAACGTATCACCGAAAATGAAGAGGGAACCAGTGTCGATAATGGCGGGTACATTTGTCCACATTATCCTGCCATTAACTTTGATGTTATCTATGTTCAGCTCCCAGAAATGCTGAAAGGGCAGTTTAAGTATGCATTCATTACCACCTGGCGTTTACGCTCACCGGTCTTGTCACAGGAGTAAAAATGAGGCTATCAGCAATATAAAGCGCCTCATTCATTCCGAGTCCACCGACGTACAGCTCGCCTCCAGAAGCGGTGAACATGAATGAAAACACCGGTTGAGGCAGCTTTCCTTCACTGAAGAGTGTGTGAAACAGGGGGCTCTGAACATGATACTTTGAGAGAGACGGGAAAGCCAATCCCAATAGACCATCTGCAGCAAACCCAGATAGTGCCATATTAGGAGAGTATTTTGTCGCGGCACCGATGATCTGAACGTCGGCCTATTCATCAGTCAGAAGTGATCACGTTCGCAAATTGTAAAAACATACGGTGAGACCAGCAATGGTTACATTGTCCGTGTATTCTTTACCTTCGACAGTCGCACCATCCTTAAATCCCATGAGAAAATCTTGATTCAGGGCATTTGCGGATGACTGAGGCGAAGCAGGATCCCAGAGGTTATTATGGCTTCTGCAGTTCTCATCACCGGTTGACGCTGGAACGAAGAGGTCGCTGGGTCAAATAAGACGAGGGAGTAACTGGCACTGACGGAAAGGACTTACCTAGAACCGGTGTCGAACTGAACTAAAGTGGCGATCTGAGTGAATGGGTGTCGCAAATGCACAGAAAAACTCGCCAGTGAAGGATTTTGCGGGAGTGCCGATCGAAATGGTCCCATACCACATCTGATGGTCGTGGTTTGTCAGATGAATGCCAGCTCCACTCCTTAAGCTGTCCCGTTCAGCAGCAGAATGATGGGGCGTTCCCATGTTCCTTTCAAAAATATTCATGCTACGAATGATCTTGCTAAAAGAAAGTGTGAATGAAAACGATGCCTGAGGACATCACAGAGCGAATGAGATATACGCGCTATGTGATGCAACATGAGATTTGAGCACGTCTATATCGATGCTTTTGTTGGAATTCATCGACGAAGAGTGTTTGATGAGTGGTATGGCCATGCCAGTACTTGCCCCCCTATGATAAGGTGTTGGGGCGGCCAAAACAACCGCTGTGACCGCAATAGTTGTGATCACCTTGAAGAACATTGAGTAGTAAATGTGTAGGAGCAGAGATATCTGCGTTTGACTTATTCAAATATACATCATGTCTAGGATAAAGCCGGATCACAAGGATCGAAGTGCAGTTGATGGATTTCAAACTCGCCTTCATCGATGATATTCGAACGAGACTCTCAGAGGCGCTGAGTGACCCAGACCAATGAAGTATGGATTACCGGCAAAATCCGGTGGTCATTGATGCATCATCCGCGGTGTTCGCCGGAGTGCGTGATCAACTGAAACGTGGCTCGGCTGACAAAAGCTTGGCAGGACAAGTGAGGCATCCGTCAATGAAGGCAATGATCAGCATGGTGTAGCCTGCAACCGTCTCGTCCGCTGGTTTTGTTCCTTTCTGCGTCGCCGTTCGTCGCGTCCAGCGATTTTAGCACAGAGCAAGGACGAAGGACATTTGTCAGAGAACAACGAGCCAATGCTTGAACTGTCTTTCTTGTAACAGATGATTATCGCGACAGTCGGGGATTCTGTCTAAGTGAGCGCGGCGCACTCCAATGGAGTTCGGTGAACAGCCGTAAACTTCCAGTCATTTTCGACCTGTAGTTCCGACGTTGAACGAAACTCGATCCAAAACTCGATCCTTTAGTTTGAGTGATGAAGTTTCGATCGTTCAGATCATCAAAACAGGTGTGGGATCGCTAATCGAATGCCTTCTGTGCACAACAGGGGTCCGGAGGTCCCTCGACGGCTAGTCCCGTGGTGGTGCTGCACAATAACAAAGAAGCGCAGGAGGGGGCCTCCTGGCGCAGAATAAGACGAGGGAGTAAATGGCACTCACGAAAAGGACTTACCTAGAACCGGTGTCGAACTGGACTAAAGTGGCGACCTGAGTGAATGGGTGTCACGGATGCACAGAAAAACTTACCAGTGAAGGATTTTGCGGGAGTGGCGATCGAAACGATCACATACCAGATCACATCATTGTGGTTTGTAACATCAATGCCAGATCCACTCCTCAAGCTGTCCAGGTCCACATCAGAGCGATGGGGCATTCCCGTGTTCCTTTCGAAACTATTCATGCCACGAATGATCTTGCTAAACAAAAACAATCGAGGACATCACAGAGCGAATTAGATATACGCGCTATGTGATGCAACATGTGATTTGAGCACGTCTATATTGATGCTTTTGTTGGAATTCAGTAAGTAAGAGTGTTTGGTGAGTGGTATGGCCATGCCAGTACTTTCCCTCCTAGGATCAGGTGTTGGGGCGGCCAAAACAGCCACTGTGACTGCAATGGTTGTGATCACCTTGAAGAACATTGAGTGGCAAATGTGGAGGAGCAGAGATATCAACAAGGACATGCGTTTGACTTATTTACATAAATATACATCATGTCTAGGATAGACCCGGATTACACAGATCAAAGTGCAGTTGATGGATTTCAAACTCACCTTTATAGATGATATTCGAACGAGAGGCGCTGAGTGGACACCAGCGCGGCGACCCGCAATTCTGACGTTGAATGAAACTCAATCCCTTGGTTGAAGTGATGATGTTTCAATCGCGTTCGGATCATCATAACAAGTAGGGGTTCGCTTATCGGGTGCCTTCTGTGCATGACGGGGGTCCGGAGGTCCCGGCTAGTCCGGTAGTGGTGCCACACAATAACGAAGAAGCACAGGAATGGTGATGAAGCAAGCTTCTTATCAGCGAAGCCATCGTTTCATAGTCTTGGGAGCCTTGTTTCTCCTCCCTTTGTCTTCGGCGTTGCGAAAGCGATGGTGTTTTTCTTCAGGCATGGTGCATGACGGATCTTTCCCAGAGTGAAAGATGAGAAAATATTTGCTGAGTCGCCACAGCTCTATACGAGGTTGATGGGAAGCAAGGGGAAGAACTGCACCGTCGTCAGAATCTTTCATGCGCACAGAATGGCTTTCGACGGGCATATACCACTGAAGCTCCTCAAGGCTTCGTTCCTAGAGTGGCCTTCTACTTCGGTAACCGACCAGGTATTCGTTGGCGTCTTTTCCGATTACAATTCGATGCAATGCAAAACAAAGACTGTACTCCCAAACTGTGTCGAGTCCGGTGGATCATTGACGAAGTCACGCATCCTGGAGACAGGCGGCGCGCAGCACACACACGAATGGCGCAGCCATCATAGTCAACGGTCGGAATCGACTCAGTTGAGGAGCACTTACACGACTTCGACTTATGTAACCGAAACGGTCTCATGTGATGCATCACGTGCATTTTACATTTTTCCAAGTCGGAAAGTTTTTTTCATTGCAGCGCGTTTCTGTTCCGTCCCCAAGCTTCGTCCTTGTTTACTTTTTTCCTCGTCTTTTTTTTTTATAAAAGAAAAATACGATGCACGCTATCTCGTCTTCGTCGTCCCGGGCAGCCCGTAGGGCAGCTGCGAAAGCCGCACGTCCTATTCTCGCCCGCGGAGCCCACAAGGAAATAAAGTTTTCCAACGACGGACGGGCAAGCATACTGAAAGGTGTCGACGTCCTCGCCAACGCCGTCAGCGTCACCCTTGGCCCCAAGGGTAAGTTTGCACCCCCGCTCGTTTGTATTTGTCTCGCGAACAATCCACGTCGTCTAGGTCGCAACGTCATCATCGAGCAGTCCTTTGGTGGTCCCAAGATTACCAAGGGTGAGTCCTCCGTGCTTGCGCACATGTCGTACGTGCATTTTTTGCTCACTCTAGATCGTTCTCAGACGGTGTGACGGTCGCGAAGTCGATCACGCTCAAGGACAAGTTTCAGAACCTCGGTGCCCGGTAAGCTTCCAACGCTTCTTCCCTTGTTTCGCTGTGGTCCCCTCACATGCTCACGTCTTCCCTGCAGTCTCGTTCAAGACGTGGCGCAAAAGACGAACGCAACTGCCGGTGACGGGACGACGACGGCGACCGTGTTGGCACGCGCCATTTACTCGGAGGGCGTCAAGAATGTCGCTGCAGGCTGCAACCCGATGGATCTTCGTCGTGGGTCGCAAGCGGCCGTCGACCGTGTCGTCGAGTTCTTGTCTGCACATACCAAAGAGGTGACGACGACGGCGGAGATTGCCCAGGTCGCGACGATCTCAGCCAACGGTGACAAGCACATCGGTAACCTGATTGCTCAGGCTATGGAAAAGGTTGGCAAGGAGGGCGTCATCACTGTCAAGGAGGGTCGCACGATTGAAGACGAGATTGAGATCACGGAGGGCATGCGCTTCGACCGCGGATTCATCAGCCCGTATTTTATCACCGACGTCAAGACGCAAAAGGTCGAGTTTGAGAAGCCACTCATCTTGTTGAGCGAGAAGAAGATCTCGATCTTGCAAGACATTCTTCCTTCGTTGGAAACTGCTGCACAGTCGCGTCGCCCTTTGGTGATCATTGCCGAGGATGTGGACGGAGAGGCGTTGGCTGCTTGTATTCTGAACAAGTTGCGCGGCCAGCTTCAGGTTGTCGCCATCAAGGCACCTGGCTTTGGTGACAACCGCAAGTCGATTCTCGGTGACCTTGCCATCCTCACTGGCGGTACTGTCTTCACGGACGAGCTCGACGTCAAGCTCGAAAAGGCCACGCCTGATCTCCTTGGGTCCACTGGCTCCATCACCATCACCAAGGAAGACACGATCGTCCTCAATGGCGACGGATCCAAGGATGCCATCCAGGCGCGTTGCGAACAGATCCGTGCTCTTCTCGCTGATGCATCAACGAGCGAATATGACAAGACCAAGTTGCAGGAGCGGTTGGCCAAGTTGAGTGGCGGTGTTGCGGTCATCAAGGTCGGTGGTAGCAGTGAGGTCGAGGTCGGGGAGAAGAAGGATCGATATGACGATGCTCTAAATGCCACGCGGGCTGCTGTCGAAGAAGGTATCGTTCCTGGTGGTGGCGTCGCCCTTCTCAAGGCCTCGCTGGCACTGGCGACCAACACGCCAGGTTCAACAAATCCCCCGTCCAACCCGGACGCCAAGATTGTTCCCACGGTCAACTTTGACCAGGACCTTGGTGTCAATATCATTCGCCGGGCACTGACGCAACCCGCGCGTACGATTTTGACGAATGCGGGTGAGGAGTCTGCGGTGATCGTTGGCACGCTTTTGGGTCAGTACGGTGGTGCGGAGAACTTTGCCATGGGCTATGATGCGAGCAAGGGTGAATACGTGGACATGATCAAGGCTGGTATCGTGGACCCACTCAAGGTTGTACGGACCGCCCTCGTGGATGCGTCGGGTGTTGCAAGTTTGTTGACGACGAGTGAGGCATGTGTAGTGGACGCTGAGGAGGAGAAGCCTGCTGGTCCACCCGGTATGGGAGGTATGGGTGGCATGGGTGGCATGGGCGGGTTCTAAGCGTTGCCAGCAAGTCCACTCTTTTAGCGTACATGACGGGGCCATTCTGGACCACGACGACGACGAAAAGGATCGTGTTGGTGACTTATGATTACCCCTCTCCCCACGACATTCCTCGCATTGATATAACGTAGTCATTTACATAGTAGTTTTATTTATCACCTCAATCGCATCACCACTCACATTAATGTTTGTTGTTCGGATGGTTATCGGCTAGAACGAACGATTTGATTAGCTAGTGAGTGTGTCTTACATAAGTAAGTAATCTCCGTTCTTCGGTCTTCACTCGAAGTTCCGATCGTACGACCGTTCGGTCGGTGTTCGGTCGAACAGTATTACTGTACATATTACCAGAAAGTGCGTGACCCGAGAAGAACGTGTCGACGAGAACTTCCGAGACAATAAGATTGGTCGATTGGTCGACCAATCGACCGATCAACCTAAAACATAACTCAGATTGAGCTCCGACCAACTGGCCCGAAGCAAATGTAGCGGTGCCGAGCGGCAACCCGAACTCTACCCCTTGCCGAGCTCGGATCGCCTCCGCCGAGCTGCCCCCGCCGGGAAACCGATAAAAGTCCATCCATTCGGATCTTCTCTTCTTTGTTCTCTCAACCCCCTCCACCTGCCCTCGCACCTGCACTTTTGCACCAGACACACAAATCTAAACCTAGATCTACGCGACAATGTCGACGACCGATCTCAAGCAACAACGACGCCGCAAATTCGAAGCCGTGTTTGAACGGCTGAGAGACGAGCTCGTGGAACACATGCAGACGGAAAACATGCCGCCCGAGGCGGTCGAGTGGTATCGCCGGGTGTGTTGCGACTATTCTCCAGTCGACCGGATACTGATGATGCACGAAACGAAAGAACCTCGATTTCAACGTGCCAGGCGGTAAACTGAATCGTGGGATGAGCGTCGTCGATTCAGTCGAGATTCTCAAGGGCAGGGCGCTCACGGACGACGAGTATTTCAAGGCGGCGCTATTGGGTTGGTGTATCGAACTCGTACGTTTCTTTCGGTTTCGTTACTCGCTCGTACATCGGTTCACGTCGGCGGCCGGACTTGTTATCTCGTTCGTGTTCGTATTCTGTTCGCTTTAATTATCCCCCCTTCCTTCGCTGCCGTCATCGTCACCTTCACATCGCGGTCGACCACGCATCATCACGATCAACGATCACCACCCACTGCACCCCATATGACCCTCTGATGGATAGTTGCAAGCATTCTTCCTCGTCTCGGACGACATGATGGACAAGTCGATCACTCGCCGCGGACAGCCGTGTTGGTATCGCATGGAAGGCGTCAGCGACATTGCGATCAACGATTCGTTCATGCTCGAAGGCGCCATCTATCACTTGCTCAAGCAGCATTTCAGGCAAGAACCCTACTACGTTCATCTCTTGGAGCTCTTCCACGACGTGTGTTTTCCTTTTTATTTGCGTGGGTCAGGTCGGGTGGATTATGCTGACACGTAGTTTGGACAATTAGACAACGTTCCAAACGGAGATGGGCCAGCTGGTCGATCTGATCACGGCCCCGGAGGATCACGTCGATCTGAGTAAATTCTCACTCAAAAAGTCTGTAACTCCATGTCGTTGCCACTCCCGCGCGCCTGATCTCACTTCGCCACTGCAGACATGCCTTCATTGTGCAATACAAGACATCGTACTATAGTTTTTACCTCTCGGTCGCGCTCGCGCTCCGGTTTTGCGGCGTGCCCGAGTCGTACGAGGTTAACGGGCAGACGGTCCGCCCGTATGACGTCACTCTGGCTATCCTCCTCCCCCTGGGTGAATACTTCCAGATCCAGGACGACTTTTTGGACTATGCGGGTACGCCGGAGCAGATCGGCAAGATCGGAACGGACATCGTTGACAACAAGTGTTCGTGGTGCATCAACGTGGCCCTCGGGGTCACTACGCCGAAGCAGCGGGCAGTGCTGGACGCCAACTATGGACGCAAGGACGCTGGGATGGAGGCCAAGGTGAAGGAGGTGTACGAGGAGATTGGGCTGAGGGAGCGGTATCGGGTGTACGAGGAGAGCTGCAAGGTGCGGCTCGATGGGTTGATCGATGGGGTGCCGGAGCCCGAGGCTGGGGTGCAGGGGGTGTTGAGGAGGAGGGTTTTTACGGAGTTCTTGAATAAGATTTACAAGCGTACAAAGTAGTCGTGTGCCGCCGCTGTCGTCCGAGTCGTCGTTCAGTTGTCCGTGGGGATCTGTTGGGTATTCGGAACATGTAGGAGTAACCGTGTTGTAGAGCATGTAAATCGCATATATAGCCTCGAATTTTTCGGCGTTGGGTGAATGTCCTTGTCGTCGCGCCTGTGTGAGCGTCTTGTCGAGCATGATTGATTAGGTTCTTTCTCTAATATAACGCGGTGCTAGCGGTAGATGGGTATGCGCACCTCCTACTAACTACTATAATGCTTACATAAGCACATGGTGCGTTGCCACTAAGTTCAAAAGACTTTCACTGGCAGTTACACATATGCCAACCTATGCATCCGGCGTCAGTCATAGAAGAGATCCTCCGAATCGTCTTTTCCCATCGTTACGCCGAAACCTGGCACCCAGGAGAGCGTCACTTTCGTGCAGACCTTCTCTCGTTGGCCAGAACATGCCGAGCCTTCAAATATCCAGCGCTAGATCTGCTCTTGATAGACCTATTTCAATCTGTCACAACTATGCGGTGTCTTTCTGGTGCGTGTCGTGTGAAAGACTGAGCGATGCTAGGCGCAAATGCCACTTCCGACGAGTCATATCATATCCTCCGCGGGTATCAGCTGCTCAGGCTGTTCCTAGTCAATCAACCCGCCGTATCGACACTCATGACAGTTTCACGGCATCTCGGCGCACCGGCAATCTCTATCATATCTCGTCCCTTTTGCACGTATATATAAACGAGAGGAACAATTATATCCCCACTGTCTCCTTCTCTCTCTTTATCCTTCTTCTCTAACTTTAGTGGTTACAGAAAACGATAGTCATACCTGCTCAATTTCCTCCATCGATCGGTATGTCCTTGGCAGGGACCGCGGCTGGCGTGGACGGGGCGTTCACCAGTATCCCGATTATGTGAGTCTGACATTCGACTGGCATACATAATACCGCTCGTAGTGCTTAAAATGTGACCTGACTTTCTGGCAGAGACCTGAGCAAGTGCAATACGCTCGAAGGAAGGTTGTCCACCGCATACGAGATTCGAGATGCGTGTATGCGAGTCGGGTTCTTCTATAGTGCGCCTTTACTGTCGCGAGTCCACGACCGACCGACCCGTCTCTGATCGTACTCTCTATGTAGTAAGAAACCATGGCATTTCTCAGTCGTGTTTGGACACCATCCATTCCGGGTCCCAGACGTATTTCGCTCTTCCTATGGAAACAAAGATGAAGGTATGGTTCTTTGTCTCATGCGTTCTCAGCTTAGAGTTCTGACTTGATCTACTGTTATGAAGCTAAACCACAGGGCTTTCAATTTCAAAGGATACAGTCCACCCCTCGATTTAAACATCGACTCCGCTCACAACGATAAAGGGGACTTTCACGAAGGCTTTGAAATCGGATGGGAAGAAATCAAATCGAAAGCGCACGACGAGAAGAGGGAGAAAGATGGCGCAATGACAGGTGCGAACGTATGGCCCTCGGACGACTGTCCAGGGTTCAGAGAAGCTTGCCTTGGATACTAGTGGGTCAAACTGGTATAAACGTATCCATGTTTACTCTTCACGCTTTGTTTCTAGTCACGCTGCAGTTGGCGTCGGCAAAATCTTGTTCCCGCTATTTGCCCTCGCACTGGATTTGCCTGAGACATATTTCAATGACAAGGTAGGTTTGTCTACTTGTAGGTGACGGTCTTTTGAACATTTTCCAGACGCAAAATGCTGCAGCGATCATGAGAGTACTACATTATCCATTACAGGATGGACATCCCGGCATTGATGACGATACTCCCGGTATCGGAGCCCATTCCGAGTACTTGATATCTTCTTACTCTGTTTACCCCAACTCATTTCTTTCGTAGCTTCGAGGTCAGAACATCGATGGAATACTGAATCAGTGACACAAAAATTGACCCCCTCCATAGTGTTTCACCATTCTCTGGCAGCAACCTGGCATTCAAGCACTCCAAATCATGAACTCGGAGAAAAAGTGGATCGACGCCCCTGCTATCGATGATACGTTGGTAATCAAGTGAGACATAAATTGGGATGTCGTTCAAGTGTCAATAACGTCTATCTTAGCATCGGTGACCAGTTAGCGATGTGGACAAGTGGGTGATGTTCTTTGGTCCCGTTGTGAACGAACATCCAAAGTTACATGTCAAACAGATGGTGTCTTTAGGTCTACTGTCCACCGAGCAATGAACAAGAGCGGCAAAGAGCGATATTCTGTCCCATTGTTTTTCGGTACAGATTACCATGTAAACATTGAGGTGCGTGGCTGCTCATTGTAACGAAGAGAGCACAAGATGATCAATTCACACT
This sequence comes from Leccinum sublutescens, assembly GCA_038091555.1. Classification (NCBI taxonomy): domain Eukaryota; kingdom Fungi; phylum Basidiomycota; class Agaricomycetes; order Boletales; family Boletaceae; genus Leccinum; species Leccinum sublutescens. The sequence continues at coordinate 6,217 of JBBPOR010000304.1, read as the reverse complement.
CGTTTTTTGTAGCCCATACCAAGTTGCGTGTCTGCTGATAGGCCGGCAAGATATAGCCCTGTTACTGCTGGAGAGTATGTGCACAAGCGGCTCAAGGAGGCATATCATACAGCATAAACATCATGCTTCACTCGGTCATGTCGTGTAAGCTTTTTCAGTTTATCTAACGATAGCTTCCGGGTTGTTTTGTACGAATAAGATGTACTCTATGTGTGCTACCGGATACTCATATGCAAACCTTGCTTCTTTGTCCCGAGCCTCCTGCAACTCTACCCGGGCAGCTTCGACATCTTCCTGGAGTTCTTCTTGTATTTCCTCGTTGCTGTTCCGCTTTGCCTCTGTGAGGTTGGGCTACTAGTTCAGACATCAGATCACGTATTTGCCTATACTATGCAGTTGTCTGCAAGATATCCACTCCACTTCCGAACGTTGATGGCGGATGTGGAACGCGGGGTTCGCAAACTGCGGCGCAAGTACGAGCCTTGATTGTGCGTTCTTCCACCAAGTCTCCGTTTTGACGGGTAGAATCTGAGGTGGGTCGAGGCCGTGTAACGGTTTGACTTTGGAGTCTTCGAGTGCCCGTTTCTGTCGAGAGACTAGCGTCAGACGTGACTGCGTTCCGCTCATTTGGCTCCCCGAGTTCCTCATTGTCACTGCCGTCGCCGGAGGAATCGTCTTGGAGGAAAGTCTTCTCTGAGTCGGAAATGCCAGGTGGCCCTCCTCGCTACAGTCATCGTCGTCAGGCAGGCACTCGTTCACTTGCCCTTGGTGCCCCAAGAGCTCGTTCAAGTCGACTTTTCCGGCCTGGGAAACCTCCATTGTTGGGGCGAAGAGTCGTATGGGTCCCCAGCTGACTTTGGTCCCAACCTAGCGACGACATCTACTTTTCTCATTTATGGAATGTCTATGGTCGAGCCATGCCCTCGTTGGGGGTGGTACGATTACTCGACGAGTGAACACTGAAACGTGCAGTGTTTGCTCGAGACGCATGCCAAGCACGCATTTGCGTGCGCGTTCGCTGGTTTCTGACGCGTCGTTGAGAAGGTGAGGACCAGGATGGGGTGTTGCTGTCAGGTTGAGGGCAACTAAAAAAAAATTCTATACCGTAAATTTCGAACGTGAGTCGCGTGGTACTCACCAACTCACTTGACCACTGACCACTCAGGCTCAATAAGGGCCATGGCTAGTACTGCGGATTAGAAGTTGCTCGAGTGTTGGAAGTCATCGTCACCAAAACCTCATGGCAGTGAAAAGTCGATACAAATATTGACGCCGGTGTGTGCACCGAGGTGATCCGCCGATATGCCCGGGCCCGCCATATTACAATTACTACCGACACATCACAGTGTGTTTCCGATACGAGGCCCCACAGTGGACCCACACACGTACACTATACAGGCACACGCAGCACACCGCACACCGCACACCGTATTTTTTTGGGGGTCAATCAATGTCCTGAGTTGCGGAGTGCGAGCACTCTATGGAGGGCAACCCTGCCGCGAGTTGGGTCACATGTCACATGGCGGCGGTCGCAACTAGTACTGTCACCACGCCTACCTCCCCGCCCTCGTTTTCTTTATTGCAACATACAATTTATCCCAATACCCAGTATCAGGGATAGGTTCCACTAACACGCTTTGCATGTGAGGCCGTGACTTGCAGCAGACGCAACCGGCCCCAATGAGTAAGTCTGAGACTCTGAGTGCAGTGTAGCGCAAGTCTAAGCGGAAGCGAGCGACATCGTTGCTTCTCCCCGGTCAGCATCTGCCCGGCAAATTCAGGTCGAGGCCATCACGCGACACCTTCTGCTGCGCGCTTCCTGCCCAGCTCCATGATCTATCGCTCGCTCGCTTCCTTAGGCCGCACCCGAAGTGCCTCTTCTCCCCCGCTAATGTTACCGGGCCCTTGATACCCACGTTTCTTCCTCTTCTCCGCCTACTTGCGGTACGCCGCTTCGCGTTCCCGCCATCCACTGCCCCTAGCCCACCACCACCTCCTTCCTCTCCTGTCCCAGCACACAAAGCGAAGACACTTGGATTCACAAGGGAAACAGTACCAATTCGTGATACTCTGCGTTGATGGGACCTCTTTGTCCACTAGCGTATACCTGAATGACATTGCAGCCTTGTCATCGTCTATAATTCGTAATTCAGACGAGGACCAACGCAAAATTGAACAGGGCTAGCCGGATGCGACCCTCCTCCCTTTTTAGCGATCAACCATTCTTTCGAGCACGCACGTTTCCACCTCGGCACCGCGGCATTCTTTCCAGCGGTTGAACGTTAATACACCGACGGGAATCACTGTCAGCGCTGTTTTTGCAGCGCCGCATCATTCTATCTATCCGTTCACAACGCCGACTCTGTTGGAACCGATGCCAACGCTCCACTAATCACGCAGGCGATAGCCTTCAAGGGCCATCGTCAAGGGCAACGCATTCAAGTGCAACATGATGAACGAACATGCTTCTGTTGGTCGACTTCTTATGGGACTGGCGGTGCAACCAAATTAACACCCCTTTCACAGCGCAGACGGAAATCAAACACCTCAGGTCAAATATCCCGGTGACTAAGAGCTCAGCTTTGATGAGGCGTCGAACGTGTTTCACGAACTTTGATTTTACCTCTGAGCGATAGCCGGTTGTCCAACCATTAGGAATAGACTGGCCTGGAGAGGTCTTTCCTGAAGGGCGGAACGTGGGATGTAAGACACCTTGTCAAAAAGGAAGATAAAGAAATCGCCGGGACCTGGACCAACTTGGTGAGAACGCAAACCCTGGATCGATCCGATACTATATCTCATATCCATCACTTCTCCAGCCGCATTCAAGCCACACAACAATGTTGATTCAGGTAGGTATTAATATACGGTGATCGAACTCTCACGGCTCATCAGCCCAACTTTTATAATACAGCAGAAACTTGCTACCAGTAGTTGAATTTCCCCCTCAGCGTTCGATCTCACTCCCTATTATCTCACAGTACATGCAATGGGTTCTGCTCTGCAGACAAACCTCGAGAACCTTCAGCTGAATAATTACACTTGCCGTGCGCCCATTCTTATTGAATCACACGCACCACGTCTCTGAGGAGGAGCTACAGTTGTGGTCGTCACTGCCATTGTATACGATTACAGTAATTCCCTCTTGCACATCTCCAACATCTGTTCTAACGTCGATATTTCTAGTCCTCACGTTTCCAACTGAGGTATCGCTCGATTTTTATTATGCACAAGCCTCACTCTAACTGATGACCTGGGTAGATAGAATACATCTGGGTTCGAGGACAACATTTTTCAAGTTTGTAATGTTTCTCACATGAGACTGTGATTACAGAATAGACCTTGGACCATGGTGTCCACGCTCTTCGTTATCGTGCGTTTTAACCCCCCGGTTACTATCACCGTGATGACACCGTACTGCGATGCTAAATCGTTGCTAAAATGTACATATCAGATTCGATATATCGGACTCTGTGCCTTTATGTGCGTTCGGGGTCGTCGAATCATTTATCCAATACTGATTCTCTCTTGGTTCATCAGGATAAATTGCTTCTGTATGTCCAGGACTCTCAAAGGTTGCGTTGACCGGGATAAACTGACTCATACATATGAAAGTTGCGACCTCCTTTCTGCCCGGTCCTGCAGAAGTGAGATTTTCCTCCTTTCCTCATTCACTGACAACCACTGACTCGTGGTAATGACCTGCAGTTGTGAGTCTCCGTTATTATTACTTATACATTGTCTGGAACTTCGTTCACCCATTGTGCCAATGAACAGTTGTAAGTACTCCCTCCTGTTGTTTCGTATGTATGCTGGGTTACTAAGGGACAATTCCAAGGTGGAGTGCTTGTGACCATCAGTCAATGGGCGATTGTTGTGTATATTTGTGCCGCCGATTGTGAGTATTCATAATTTCGTTCGCCTGGACAACAAAGCAACGATTACATTTATTACAGTTGTGATGATCCTACGCTTATGGGCGATGTACAGTCGATCAAGGATAATCCTTGGTATACTCCTCACTTCATATATCGCGGAAGTCATTTCCTCCACTATTTCAAGCATTGTCTATAGCAATCCAAAGAATGTTGTAGGTATGTAGAAGCTGATGTCGATAAGTGATGTACTGCACTGACGAGACCTTGCACAGCGATTGTCAATCAGATCTTGGATCTCTCGTTCTGCTCGCTGGATCACATATCTCCCGGTTGGAATAAAGCGATTGACATCTCTCAATTCCTGCATGCAGCAGTAATGTGCACGCTGCTGATCATCCAGTTCACGATCCGCTCCGTTGATATGTACAGAGCTACGAAACAGTGGGGAGTCGGTCCACTTATTAGCCTGATGGTCATGGAAGGCATGGCTTACTTTTTTGCGTATGTCCTCTTCGTCTGCTCTAGCGCTGTAATATGATATAGATGTGGGGCTAACGTATACGTCCGGTCGCAGCATCCTGATGTGGAGTCTCCTCACCACTTTATCTGACTTTGGATATCTCTCAGCCTTGACTCCGCAGCAAACTGTACCTCTGTTCCTTCTGACATATGTACCTATCTCCACGCTCACCCCGCGCTTCGTCTTGAGTCTGCGGGAAATGTATTCGCGCAGCGTTAACGTTTACGGCGAAAGAGGGCATGGGATTGACACGGGGTTCGGCTTAACGACTTTGTCTGGCTACGGGGTGAATCGTTCGTCAATCGTATTTGCGGACGCCGGGGGAAGAGAGGGGGGATTGGAGCGTGATGGCGAAGAGATAGAGATGCAAAGGATGGCAGCATAACTTCATCCCGGGATCAATGCGGACTACCTGACTCGAATATTACGTAGTACAAGTCTGTACGAATATCTACTTATTCCGAATCGATTGAAGATGGCAACATTAATGGACGGGTTGCATATATATCAGGGGAATTAGCGGATTTGCGTCTGTGGAAACGCAGACCAGTGAGATTCTTCTGATCAGCATTTCCTCTTCTCATGCTGACGGGTGAACCCGACTAGGAGGTCGGACTCTGGTCGATCGGGACCATTTTGCTCCAACAGTTCTATACCGTGATTGATTTCAAATGTTACATCAATTGCCAGAATCTTGTGATCCCGGCGATGATGCCGAGTGCCGGGCAACGAACCTTATTGACCAGTTGTGCCAGCCGCTGCTGGAGGGTTTGAGGGAACAAGGTTAGGCTGAGTTCCAATTGTACCTTGTACCAAACACAAACGAACCCCTCCAGCACAGAGCCTGGGGGAAAAGTTGCTTTAGCGGATTTGCGTCTGTGGAAACGCAGTCTAGTGAGATTCTTCTGATCAGCATTTCCTCTTCTCATGCTGATGGGTGAACCCGACTAGGACTCCGGTCGATCGGGACCATTTTTGCTCCAAAAGTTCTATACCGTGTGTGATTTCAACAGCGACTAAGGTCTGCGAATCCAATTCGTGGTGACTCGGAGTCACCACGAGTTGGATTCGCAGACCTTAGGCAGCCGCTGAGAAACTAAATGCATAATATACATACTAGTGTTTTTTGCATAAGAGGTCTGATTGTAGAGTTACGACCCTACCATTCTGTACCATATACTTGAGCTCGTCCTCTTCCGACTCGGAAGAGGTGTCGCAAATGTGTGACCCCAAGCATGAATAGCAAAACGTCACCTCGCAGTCCCTACAATATCTCCTAGTCGCGCAGTCGCTGCAAATCTTAGCTAGACAATCATTGATATGTGCCACTTACGAACTCAAAATCTTCCTCCGTACCAGAAGACGGCGACGATCAGGCCGTGAGAAAACGAGACGCTTGGCCACGGGCGTTTATGCATCGGTCCAAAAAAGGCAACTACACCGATCTTCTTTCCTTTCACCAATGTCCACCCTCCCAGCAGCAGTTTCGCAACCGTTCAAACGCGCCGCCCTCGGTCTATTTCACGGCAAGACCATTCAGCACGGCAACAACGTTCCGCACTCGATGGCAAAGACGCGTCGGACGTGGTTGCCAAACGTACACGCCAAGACGCTTGAATCGGTGCTATTGGGGAGACGGATACAGGTGAAGGTGACGGCGCGCGCGTTGAGGACGATACATAAGGTGGGTGGGTTGTAAATTTTGTTTCTATTTCATCTTGTTGCCCAACTACTAGGGGCTGGTCTGGACATGGTCAGCGAGGGCATCTTATTTCCCTTTCTCAGTCCCACAGTGTTCTTTTCTATCTTATCCTTTAAC
>JBBPOR010000303.1:0-26682 GCA_038091555.1 Leccinum sublutescens | reverse complement strand
GCTTCAATCACCCTTGGCCCACCCACCCCAGAGCCCGCCCTCGGGATCCTCATGCAGCACGTCATGACAACCTCCACGAACACCCAGGGTCGCGTCCAGATCCATTCACGAACCCCTTCGTGCAGAAATCTACGGGCTACCGCCGCTCCGCCCCTGGTGCTACTCCAAGTTCACATTCGAGCAACGCTCGCACGAATTCCCAGCCGGGTGGATTCCACAACGCAGGCCACTCGTCCTGGACGGCGTCGAGCGCCGAGACAAGGCGTTCCTCGACATCTGACGGTCGTCCGACCCAAGACCAGGCTGCGGCAGAGAGCGGCGTAATGCGTGCGCTCGGCGCATCTGGTCTCGTTGGCGTTATCATGCTCGTCACTGCAATCGCATGTAATTCGAGACCGGCATAATATACAAGCTTACATGTATGCATAGAGGTTGAGTAACTGGTATGCGTTCCTCGCCCATTACAGTTGCACGACAAAAAGTGAAACGTATCGACTTTCAACAGGGTGTATGGAATGCCATCTCGAGGTCAAGGGTGACTTGTCCGTTGTTCTCTGGCATTGGAGGGTCGGTAATAACGATAGATGCGCTCTTCTCCTTGTGGCGGAAAAGTTGTCACTGGATCCAGAAATGGCGCACGTAATTGTCCCCGCGCGCGCCTTCGTCCCTCGCCTGCGGGGCGCACTACAACAGGAACGCGTCCCGTATACGAATTCGGAATCTTGCGAGGAGATTTCGATTTCTTCGGCCAAGGCACCCACTTCTCCTCTTCATCCTCGAATTCGCGGCCAGGTACACGGCAAAGGTAGTGCTCCGCAGACAGATCGTCCGCGAGCTCGTCCTCTCCACGCTAGGTCCGAAAGTGGACGCTAAGCACGTTGGCGAGGGTCTGGTAGGATGTATTGAGGTCGAAGATGTGCGCATCGTCTACGTTGATGGACACCCGTGAATGGTTCGCTGTTCGTCGTCACGATCTCCTGGGCTCGAATCTCGTCTGGTGTCGAATTTGGCATGACGACGGCATGACCGTATTATATGGTATGGCGGATTCCCATCGCATGATGTTGCACACAATAAGGAAGTTGACATGGACACGCGGTTCCGCCAGTTGAAGGAGTCCGGGCTACTGCATATAGCAGCCCACTTCTCTGACAAGGCACTCCCGACACAGAACGAGACGTCCAACGACGCAGAAAACCCACGTGCAGGTCTAGTCCTAGTGACGATTGCGGTGATGACCTGACTCTTCGTTCCTACAAGGCGTCATCAGCATGGTGAAAATAACCTGAATCGCTTCAGGTCGTACCTACAGAAAACATCAGGCCGTCATCGGCACTGATTTCTACAGAATAGTTGGTGACTGGGACCAAGAAGCTCTTTGCAAAAATTCCTCTGATGCCCTGGTTGCCGAAGCTAGCCCTCGGGGTGCGCGAACAGGAGCGTGCCGTGACTGGAAAGCTGTCAATCCCGCGGATACCTCTTTCGTTGTACTGTCCGCGAAGGCCATCTGAGCAAAGTACTCATACATCCACCCGACATTCCTAATCTGCATGAAAATCATCAGTCGTTGTTTGCAAATTCAAACCTGACCTCTTCGCTGCGGAGTCAGAATCTGTGAAAAAAGGATACACATCGCTCTGCACGCGGCGAGCAGCGAGATGATCTAGGGACCAAGTTGACTGGTTGCATTGGCGGGAAAAGTGGCTGTGCTCCTTTCCTCATGGTACCAGCTTCCTGGCAGGGTGGTCCACCTCGAGGAGACAATTGCCCTTGGGCAAGAAGCTCTCGACTTCTGTTCACACTGCGGACACCCAAGCAGGGCAGATAGTACTGTTCTTGACCGATGTTGACAGTAAACTCTTCCTCGGTATATGGGGCAATTACCGATCTCGATGAGGCGATTATTCTCGGACAAGAAGCACTCGATCGGCATCCATCCGGTTACCCTGACCACTCACAGCCTCTCTCCAACCCAACCACCTTCCTCCGTGAACTGGTACACGCGTTCCAGTCAGTTAACAGATCATGAAGATCTATTCAATCTCTACACTCAGCTGACACACGCACCACAAATGGTACTTTTCTTTGATCGACTTAACTGCTGCCAAGCCATGGGTCAATCCTGCAGAAGGTTTCTGTCTCTCCACTATTCTCCTTGATATCCCTTCGACTTCTTATTCACCATCAAGTTGCAGTCTCTCCCATCATCCTTATCCCAAACACCTACCCGTATTGAAGCAACTAGAATGCCTTTTCTATTTGTCTGCGCGACCGCCAGCCTGAGAAGGCGGTCGAACTACTAGAACAGGGATGGGGAATGTTTTGGAACCAGATTGATCGCCTGCGCTTCCCGCTGGACGATGTCATTTCGTCTGGCCCGGCAGGTAAATCCCTTGCAGACGAATCCACTCGGATAATTTCACTTATTCGCAATGCGATCAATTCAACTCCTTGGGGCTTTCGGTTATTGAGAGCCGTGGACAATGCGGAGAAGAACAAGATCGCATCTTCATTTCTACGAGAACATGGCGGACGAATCGGGCCGTCTGGATCTTGAACAAGATGATGAATACTGTACGTATCCCCTTTGGATCAATGGACTCTGGACGCGCATATCGACATGTTCCTGTGTATACTTGTCGGTATTGTTGTTATAGCGTACATCAGGCTTTCATTGCGCGTGTTCACTTCCGACTCGGAAGCTGAACGCTGATTGACGGAATGCGATCCCGCGCCCGTTTCTAGTACATCGACGATGTATTACTATAAGGATGGTTCGAATATTCCTTCACTAGTAGAAACGAAAAGAAAATGAGTACACCAAAAAGGGATGTCAAAACAAGTCTCTCTGGCGGGGAATCGAACCCCGCTTTCCCGCGATCAGAGTGAAGCCACTTGACAGGCGGGTGTACTATCCGATATACTACCAGAGACGTGCTTATTGCACCTGCAAAACGTATCCTCAAGTACTACTACTCAGTCGGAGTCAGGTATGTAGCTCCGAGCCCCAACTTGAACTTTCTCACACGAAGCCCATGATGCGTGCGCGTGAGACACTGCGCCGGACGCCGTATCTAATCATTATCACTTTCCCTTCTCCTGCTCTTCCTCTCAATCGTCGCATGACACACTGATTCCCCTCGTAGTATCCATGTTATTTTCCTATCTCACACACCGACGCGCCTGGTAAGACAGTTCTCTCTGTAATCACCGCCCTCGGGCTCATCTCAATTCCCCTCACACACAGCAACGACAAGCAGCGCGAGCGCACAGAGAAAATCGCAGCCCTCCCAGGGGTGTACCGCCAACCACTGACGTCCCATGACAAAGACGTCCTCTCCCGCCCAGTCTCTGCGATCGTCTCCGCCGTACAGACCGCGTCGCTCGACCCGTCCGACGTCCTCACCGCGTACGCCAAGCGCGCGCTGCAGGCACATGCCCTCACCAACTGTCTTACCGAGATCATGATCGAGCCCGCCCAGGCATGGGCCCGCGACGCTCCGCGCTCCGGCCCGCTCGCAGGCGTGCCCGTATCGCTCAAGGACATGCTCGCCGTCCGCGGATACGACTCGTGCATGGGGTATTCTGCACGGACGGGCCAGCCGATGTCTTACGACGGCGCACTGGTACGGCTCTTGCGTCGCGCGGGCGCCGTCCCGTTCGTCAAGACCAACTTGCCTACAACGATGCTTTCCTTCGGGTCCACCAACGATGTGTTCGGGACAACGGAGAACCCGCACAAGAAGGGGTATGGGCCGGGTGGGTCGTCGTCGGGCGAGAGTGCACTGCTCGCGCTGGGCGGTTCTAGGATCGGGATTGGCACGGATGTGGCGGGCAGTGTGCGCGTGCCGGCGCATTATGCCGGAGTGTATTCGATCAAGTCGAGTATGCACAGGTTCATAAAGACTGGGAGCGTCTCGTCTATGCCTGGGCAGGAGGGCGTGCCAGCTACGCACAGTCCGATGGCGAAGACGCTCGAAGATCTCGAGACGTTTTGGCGCGCCGTGTTCCAGATGAAGCCATGGGAATATGATCATTCCGTGAGCATTCTCTATGGGTGGTGTTTTTGTTTCCTCTGATGTATGCCATTTTACAGACTCTCAACATTCCCTGGAGGGAAGTGGAGCTGCCCGAAGAAGGACCCATCAGATGGGGTGTACTATGGGACGATGGTGGGCGTCTACTAACTCCGAGATTCAAACCAGCTTAGCAATGTCTAGGTGTTGTCACACCCTCGCCGGCGTGTTTGAGGGCGCTCAAGACAGTGACAGAAGTGTTGAAGAAAAACGGGCATGAAATCGTTACCTTGTAAAGTTTTCCCCTTCCTCGGACGCACACGGTCTGAAGTCGTGCTAGGAACCCGCCCAGTCCATACGAAGGACTTCAGATCGCCTCTCAGCTTTTACTGGCAGATGGTGGTAAAACGGCAGGGAGACCCTTCCGGTCATTTGAGACGAACGATGCAGGCATGATTCCGGCGTTCCGAGCCCTCGGGTTGCCACGCTTTATCACGAAGATCTACGCTTGGTATCTGAGGTACATCCGCCGCGACCCAATCTACGCTGGCCTAGTAGACAACTTTTACGAGAAGAGTGTCGCAGAATATTACGCACTCATTGCACAGCGCGAAGACTACCGTGCCCGGTGGTTCAAGGTCTGGCGATACACTGAGGTAGAAGGTGGAGAGGGAGACAAGGGCGTCGATTTCGTCCTCACGGTGCCCAATGCATTGCCGGCCCTACCCCACGGGGGGATGCGTCACGGATGGAAAGCGTGCGGCTATACCTTTTTGTTCAACCTGGTGAGTAAAACCCAACGCTCTTTCTGATCCTCCTGATTGTCGTCGTATATAGCTGGACTACAGCGCAGGGGTGATGCCCATCACTCACGTCAAGCGTACGGACGTGCTCGCAAGCTCCTTCAGGGCTCGCAACGCCATCGAACGGGAAAACTACCGCATGTACGATGCCAGCGCGATGGAGGGTCTTCCTGTGGGCGTCCAGGTCGTCGGCAGGCGTCTGGACGAAGAGCGAGTACTTGAAGGGATGAAGTTGATTGAAAAATTGATGAAAGGTGCTGGGTTGACTTATACCGGGATTCCTTTGTAGTGCAGTGTGGTTGTATGCATTGTAATTGTAAAGCTAGTAGGTATATGCTGGAGTGCATGTGAGATCGAACGAAATCGCTCTTCAAGCAAAGCGATCTGCAGGAATGCATGGCAAAAATTCGTCGTCGATCGGCATCAGTGAACTTCAAGGTTGACAACGTTACAGTATAAGTACGAAACCCGACTTGGATGGGCCTCGTGTCAATTCACAAAACAGAGGCAGCGACAAGACGAATCAAGTTTGGTACATCGACAGCAAGAAACAGCTTCAAACAGGGGTTCTAGTATCTTACACCATACCATTAGTCCACCGCCATTCCAGACTTAATATCCTCCAGCATAAGTAAGTCATGCTCTGCAAGAATCAATCGACCACTATCCACGTCGTCTGGCCTGAATATGTCCACCTTGTTGATGCGCGGTGGGTACGTCACCTTATTTGCCTCCCCAGACCAGTCGAAATCGACGATTTTGAAATCATTCTCATCCGTCTTGGAGACCATGATGTTGGCGTCTCGGATGTCACCATGTACGAAGCCCTTCTTGTGAAACGTCTCCAACTTGTCTTTGATGAGTAACTTGACCGTGTCAGAGACGGGCTGCAGAGAGAGTCTAAGTTTCTGATATCCATCACGGATATCGTCCATAACGACCATGAACAAGCCCGCAGGCAAGGCTTCAAAACCGAGCAGTGTAGGAGCACATCCCATGGATGCACAACACTCATGAGCTTCCGGTGAATACCGTTCGACGAACTTGATGCATATGCGCCGGCGGGTGCCGCTCAAGGAAAGATCGCGGCCAAAGAACATGAGTCGGTTTTCGTTGGGCTGTGTCTCGTATGTGATGACATACTGGATGCCTTTGTCGATCCGAGAGGTGTATTGTTTGGGGTATGGAAAAAGCTGGGAAGGAGGGCTGGTCAACGAGGGCAGCGGCTGTTGCAAGTCTGCGTAATATGCACGCAGTTTTCCAATGCCATTACGAAGTGCGACCATGTGTCGTGCTATAACAGCAAGATTGGCGGTATCCTTGCTGTGAGATTGGAATGCGATGGAAGACAATAACTGCACCATCGGTCGCTTATTCCAAGTACCAGCTGCAAAGACAATATAAGGCCCTGCATGACAGATGATCAACAACCCGAATTGATCTGCACTCAAGAACGAACCAGAGATCGACAACAAGAAGCAGGGTAAAGGTGATTGTGACATCACATCTGCTATCTTTCTCGTCGCCTCCAGGTAGTATATGACATTTTTGAGATAGGGATCTCCTGAGGCTCCCGCATCATTTTTGACCTCAACCAGAACGAGATGGTAATCATCAACGCATAGACTACCATCAGTTTTGTACTGCTGGTTGACTCCAACACCAGAGCCTCGGAAATAGGCAATGTCTTGTATGGCTTGGAAAATTGCGACAGTACGCAAGGCTTCGTTGTCGTAAACGCATGCCATGACATCTGCGAGATTCCAAGCAAGTTCATAGTCTCCTGCAGTAAATTCGGCGTTTTGGGTATCGCGGACAAACTCTCCGAAGACGTGGTGTAGCAATGTAGATGGGATGGAATCCTCTATCGAACGGGGGCGTCCACACGGTATAGCATGTTCAGGGTCAAGCTGCCGGGTTATGAATTGACTTGGTGCTGCGAGTGAAGAAGGAGCCTCCTCCTTTCTACCCCTGAGCCACTTTCGACGAGCACCTGCGACTGTTTCTTCTTCAACACTACGAGCAACAGGTGGAGGAACATGTGATACGCTTGCTGCAAATCCACAATCAACGAGCGATGCGACAAACCACATAATGCTCGTACTCACACGGCACTTTCTCTACGACCAGCTCTATCTGAACCTCCGAAAACGGAATGGCGTCATAGAAACGCTTCACCGTGTAGTATAAAGAGACACGAATGCCTTCTCCTGCTTTCTTGAGGATTTTCTCCATCTCTGACTCCCCTTGACTCGACGTCTTGTAGAGGTCCAAGTCGCATGCATCGTTCCCAAGATATTCAGCCCAGCGAGATTGAGCTTTGGTCCTCACATCAAAGAAAAAACTTGAAGCATTTTCTTGTAGGGACATGGCGAACCAATCTTTGATACTACCACCTCGACGGTAGCAAACGACAGGCAGAGGTGTCATACGATCTGCCCAAAGTCAGGGGTAATTCCCACAATATCGTAAACAAACGCACCAACGATGATATGAAGGTGATGTTCACGGAGTGGGCGGATCTCCGCTACTGTTTGGTCAACGAACAACAGACCGAGTTCGGATATGGACAGTTTTCCGAGAACCTCAGCATATCCATAATCAGAGAGATTCACGGGATTTGCCTCTGAGACTGTGTACAGGTGCACTGAGCGTGGGGGGAAAGGTGTTTCGGTTTCAATCTGACTCTGCAGGTTTGGGATGGTGGTATCTTCTGGCACCATGATGGTCTTGATGTCGAAGCACTCTGAACCGCGAATCCAATAGTATAACGTTACGTGTGGTGTCATGGTGATATAGGGGTCAAAGGCAAAGAAAGCTTCGGTCACATCCGAGACGTTCACAAGTTGGTCATATCATTCCCACGCACTTGTTGTCTCTCCCGTATTGAATCGATCTAATTAAGGATAACACGACCATGCCGTCGAGTTCCAGAGGTTCAGCTAGTTCATCACTGTCAATGAAGCCCGTCCTTGAAATGCAACAATTTTTGGACATCAAAGGAAAGCGTAAAGAAACGAGGCCGTTCGTGGAAGACGACTATAGGCTGAATGCCACTCTCAACAGGTTTGATCCTCATCGCCTTCTTAAGGTTTGCGCGCATCTTTGGAACTGGCGGTTCACAAACGGAAGGTACAGTTAGACTTGGTTGTGCTTCCTCGAATCCTACATCGAGGCGACGGACTGTCGACAATGGAACGATACTTGTATTTCAAAGAAATGGAGTACTTATGCTCGCTTGCTGCTACATTGAATCGGGGCGACATGCAGCAACAAGAGCCGTGTGCTAGCAACCTCATCTTCTCCCTGTTTGAGACAGGTCTTATACGCTCCGTTATGTATACTTACATGTTACTGTAATCATGTTGCACCAGACGCCCATGAAAGTGATTTTCCTTCTCTCATCATCACACGTCCATCGTTGGCAAAAACTCACTCTCCTGCCATGCCACGCCCACTTGGCGACCAATTTCAACCCAACCACAGGCACCTCTCAGATCTCAGCCACCGACCTGCCGCAATTATCTTGTCCAGGCTGCCTCGCCCTTGCCCCCTCCTCCGTGGCACAGCCATACTCATTACTTTCATAAGATGTCAGGAGCTTGCGGCTCGGGGTTCACTCACGCGGAGAAGTTTGAAGGACAACCTGCTGTACGGAGGGTGTCGAGTGAGGACCCCGAAGGGATAAGCGTCGTGTGGAGGACGTAGGCGAGACGCGACATCACATATCGCACGCTGCAAGAATATCAAGAGGAAAGGGGCATCCCCGTGTCTGCTCTTGCGCTCCCAAAGCGGCCCAGTGTAGCATGCAAGCATTGAGACATGATAATATTGTGTCCGATGATGATGTCAGGATACGCACCGCACCACCACCGTCAAAGGCATCAACCAGAGTTTGGATAGTGTGGGCCTACGTAAAAGTTGTCTTGAATGGCAGCAGATCAAAAGTCCTGAGATTGATGTGTTCGACCGCACACCAGGTGTGGGTGCCGTGACTGCGACACTACGACGACGAGTGAGGGAGCTCACCTAAGAAAGTGTTGGGCGAAGAAGGCCAAGTCGGTCAATGGGGTGAATGAATGTCAGCTCATCACGGGCCGCCGCTGCCCCAAGAAACACACTGGCAGGAAAAAGAAAGCTAAGAGTCAAGAAAACAAACAAACACGAGGGCAAAGCGAATCACTCAGTAATTTTCTCTACACATACTCAGAGAGGTGCGCGGACAGCTAGATGAGCGTCGGGTAGAACGACGGGAAAGAAGCTTCGGAAACGGAATTGAGCTATGTGGTGGAGGCCCGCCGGTCGGCGGTATCGGACCATTCACGGTCTGCCTCGTGGTTGCAATATCTTGTTCGTTCCCAGCGCTTCGTCGACTCTTCCCACTTCTCACTCGTATATTCACCCATTTCAGAAACAAACATAGTCGATTATGAATCCAACTGATACCCTCCGTCCTTTGGTATCGCCATTAGCACAGCGAACTTCAGGTGGCTTTACAGCAAAGACAATCAGCATCAAAGGTGTGCTCGCAAGACTGTCCCACTCGTTCAAGTTGACCTTTCCTCCTTTCAGACATCGAACTGCGCGGGCTCACACAACGCAAGATTATTCCGAGGCAGTATGAGGTCAAGTTTACCATAGGCGATACATCACGTCTGACGAAGAAGACAAAGGAGAAAAAAAATGGCACCACTTGGGACGACACTGTATTTCTGTGGGTAAACATTATCTGTTCTATGCCAGAAAAGTGATTTCTCTCAGTGACGGAGACGATCGTTCCGTACTCTTCGTCAAGGTTTTCCGAAAGCACCACATTGGAAAAGACGAACTGGTCGGATCGCTCTCTGATACCATCAGCAACATTTTAGGAAAATGTACTGCGGGAAACGGTACGGTGTCATTATATGTCGTTTCATTCTACTGATACGATTTCTCCGATCAGTGTTTGAAGGTCCTCTTACAAACTCGATTGTTACCTCCAATGCCTCCGATCTTTCCGGGATTACAATCAAGTTTGTGGTAGCTAGTGCACCTGGGGGCACTCCTAATGCAGATGAATGCCAAGCTGTGCACGCCGTTACGGAGGCTACCGGAGAGATCAACGCACTTGCCACACCGGCCACCGTCGGCTTACTAGGCTCAGCGGTCAACGTTGAATCACAGGTCGTGAGCACGGTAAACACGTTTGATAATGTGTGGGGAGTCCTGTTGGACAGGATTGAACTTTTCAACAAGATCGTCGCCGGCATCGCAGAGGTATGTTGTTGTTCATTATCTCGCCGCCGTAGAATCTCATGGTGAGACAGATTCATCCGTACGCGTCGGTTGCTTGGTCTGTTATATCCGCTGCGATTGGAGTGCGTCTCTTATTCTATCATTTCGCTGTTGGTTAATCGCTCGTCATGGCGCACTTAGGTATTGGTGAACCAGAAGAACCGCGACGAGCGGATCATTCAGCTGGCGGCCACCATGAGCGACGTCTTCAGTTTCCTCGGCGACGCTGAGCCTCTGAAGGCTATCAAGGCGCACGTCAAGACCATGACGCTTCTGTTACAACAAGTAACCGAGTGCGCATTCTTCATCACCGGATACGCCAAGAATAAGGACTTTTGTCAGTCGTCGTCGAACCCACGACTCTTGTCTCTTCTGATCTGTATATTCAGGGATTCGGACGGTGAAATACACGCTCTCTGATATAGATGCAAAGATCGTGGACTTCGAGGCTAAGCTGAAAGAACTCAAGACCGCATTCATGGAGGGTGTGGCAGTGCAAACGGGAGTTACTGTCGTCCGTATGATGAATGCCGTGGAGCATATCGGTATGCACCATCCCTTCAGACCATGCATGGCTGTTAACGGACTTGAAATATAGCGGAATTCATCGAGCTGAGCGACATGCCATATGCGATTGGTGCTAGATATGTGCGGGAAAAAGGATGCTTGCCTGGGACACGAGAATCCTTGCTCCGCGACATTTGCGATATCATCAATAACCCAGACCAGGATACCCCACGCGTCTGCTTGCTCACTGGCGTCGCTGGATCGGGCAAGTCTGCGGTAGCTCATTCGATTGCACAGCTGTATGACGAGCTGGAGCGACTAGGCTCGTCGTATTGCTTCTCCAGCGCTGACGTCGCGAGGCGGAACCCCCAGAATCTATTCAGCACAATTGCACGCGACCTGTCTGATCACGATCCGCAGTACAAATCTGCACTTTGGGGATTGTGAAAGACAAGCGAGCGCTTCGCACGTCTATCTCACTGGATGAGCAAATCGAGCGCCTCATTATCGAACCTAGTCAACATCTTCACTCCATCGGACCGTTGGTGGTTGTTATCGACGCTCTCGACGAAAGTGGTAGCATAGCCTATCGCGGGCAACTGCTGGAAGCCATATCTAAGCGAATTTCCGACAACACACTCCCAGCCAACCTTCGCTTCCTCATTACCTCTCGACCCGAGAGTGACATCCTCGAAGCATTTGCAAGTGGTTTACATTTCGTCCATAAGCAAATGGGAGATATCTCGGAGGAAGATGTAGATGAGGACATCCGGAAGTTCATCCACCATTCACTCAATCGGTACACGGAGCTCGAGGCCAATTGGCCTACGGAAGAATGGTGTCGATTACTTGTCCATCATTCACAGCATCTCTTTCAATGGGCTTCGACTGCGTGTAGATTTCTCCGAGGAGAGGGTGCCATTGGAGTCAGCCGCTCAAAGCGGATGAAGATGCTTATTGATCACAGTGGGGATACCATGATCCACCCACTCGATACACTATACCAAACCATTCTAGGCCAACTGTTCATGCTCAGTCAAGCTCAACAATCCTTCCGGGATGTGATGGCCATCATACTGGCGCTGCAGGAGCCACTATCGTTGATGTCCCTTTCTGCGCTGCTTGGGTGTGATGAAGACTTTGACATGCGGGAGATAGTCAAGCCTATGGGGTCATTGCTAGATGGAGTGCATGATGAGGAGAAGCCCATTCAACCACTTCATTCATCCTTCTGTGACTTCTTGTTGGACAAAAAGTGCAGTTCCACTTTTCACATCATCATTGGCACCCATCATTCTCTATGTCTTGGAAAAGCAATGGTTGGATGCATGGAGAGTCTGCTTAAGTTTAACATCTGTGATCTCAAGGACTCTCGACAACCCAACAAGACTATACCTGATCTGCCGAGTCGAGTAAAGAAAGCTATTCCCCCCCAGTTGATATACTCTTGCCAATACTGGATGTTCCACCTGGGCAACACTGCTCCTGAACAAGACTTGTTGGATGACATCACATGCTTCTTCAAGAATTTCTTCCCCTACTGGCTTGAAGCCATCAGTCTTCTTGCATCTTCCTCACCACTGGTGTTCATCCTATCTGCCATAGAGACCTGCAAGACGTTGAAAAGGTGGGCCAAGGTAAGATTGACCATCTCAATATGAAGCAATACTGAATAGAGATGTTAATAGAACCATGAGATTGGGATGCTAGCATCAGAGGCATTCCGGTTCATCCAAGTATTTGCTCCTGTGCTGAGGGAATCCACCTGTCATTTGTATTTGTCAGCCATGCCTCAGACCCCCTTTGGGTCACCACTTTGGGCACTCTGGTCTAATCACCTGCAAAAGGATGTCCTGATGATGTCTGGACAGCCAACAAATTGGTCATCTGAGATCCATGTTCTGCAGGGACACACATCATCAGTCGAGTCTGTTGTTTATTCACCTGATGGGATCCACATTGTCTCTGGCTCAAAGGATGGTACCATTAGGGTATGGAATGCAACCAGTGGTCAGCTTGTGGCAGGACCATTCCAGGGACACACAGATCCAGTCCAGTCTGTTGCTTATTCACCTGATGGGACCCACATTGTCTCTGGCTCTTGGGACAACACCATTAGGGTATGGAATGCAACCAGTGGGCAGCTTGTGGCAGGACCATTCCAGGGACACACAGGAGGAGTCAATACTGTTGCTTATTCACCTGATGGGACCCACATCATTTCTGGCTCTGATGACAACACTATTAGGGTATGGAATGCAACCAGTGGTCAGACTGTGGCAGGACCATTCTGGGGACACACAGGAGGAGTCAAGTCTGTTGCTTATTCACCTGATGGGACCCACATTGTCTCTGGCTCTTTGGACAACACCATTAGGGTATGGAATGCAACCACTGGTCAGCTTGTGGCAGGATCATTCTGGGGACACAATAATTGGGTCCAGTCTGTTGCTTATTCACCTGATGGGACCCACATTGTCTCTGGCTCAAGGGATGAGACTATTAGGGTATGGAATGCAACCAGTGGTCAGCTTGTGGCAGGACCATTCCAGGGACACATAGGCTCTGTCAACTCTGTTGCCTATTCACCTGATGGCATCCACATTGTTTCTGGCTCTGAAGATGGAACCATTAAAGTGTGGAGAGTGGAAGACTTTTTTACATTTGGTTCTTTATATGAGCAGGATGGATGGATACAATCATCTGACAATGTTCTCTTCAGTTGGATTGTTCATTGGAATAGGCCCATTTTTGATCTTCCTGTTTGTGCTTTAGTCATATCTCCTCATGGATCTCATCACCCCAAAGTTGATACATCTTTTATTGGAGAGTCATGGGTATCTTGCTGGCAGTGATTAATTTACTCACTTGAATGGTTGTGGTTATGATACATTGTGCTGTGCTTCTGAATACTATAATATTGCTGGAACCATAGGGGTCAAATTTTCAAGGATGACACTGAGAATAACCAGAGGCAGACCATTGTCAAGAGGGATGAAGAGGAAGTCAGTGAAAGATTACTAAATGTGAAGACACCACTGTAAAGTTGCTTGTTGTGAATGTGGGCATTGAATCAGGAGGTTCAGTTAATGAGCTTAATGATGCTATTTGCAGCAGTCAAGGGGAATCATCCAGTTGGGGAGGGACACCCACAACCACAATTCAGGTGAGTATTAACAAGAGACAGAAAGAGGGCAATTGCAACCAATGGACTCCACAAATAAAGTAGAACGGGGAAAAGAAAAAACGTACCAAGACGACAACGGAAAGAACAAGGACGATGGTGTACAACACCCGCACTTCGAGTATGCGATGAACTAGACCATCCATTGTATCCATTAACTTGCTCGACTTGACCCCGTTCCCGAGCGCAATGCTGCCCATGGCCAAGAACACGATCGTCCATGCAAACTGCTCAAAGTCACCCTAAACCGAACCGTGGTTAGCACTCAGTAAGACATCATCCTCCCCACGATACCTTTTTCAAGACCCCCGTCGCGAAGAACGCAACGATCGGAATAATGGCAATAATCCCCATATCCCCAATCGCAGGCTCGATTTGGCGCTCGACGCACCACAACACTATCGTGGCCAGACACACCACTGCTTCAACGTGAATTCTTCCCTCGTAGGTCTGATTGTACGTATCTCGATCTCTCCGTCCCCATCCGGCGCACGCGCGGGCTGGTAGCTCGCCAGCAGGAGCAGCCAGATCAGTACGATCGAGATGATTGGCACAGGGAGTGCGACGGCGAACAGGCTCGCCCAGTCGAGTTGCGGGTCCATAAACCCGATGGCAACGAGGTTCTGGGGCGAGGAGATCCGGGGGAGCTTTATCCGCCGATATTGGCGGCGAGTGCGATTCCGAGCTGTACAGGTGCCACAACCGTCAGAGACGGTTCTACACGAATAAGATGGACGCACGATCAAGCACGGCGCGAAAGACACCCTCGCAGGTAACGGTCGAAGGATGGGCTGTTCAGGAAATTAGAGAGCGGACGGACGGCACTAAGCGGACATACGCGGATCAACGTGAAACAAAGTGCTGGTGCAGCAACATGACTGAAAATACATGTCGGTGGCCACTCGAATAATCGAAAAAATAAAATAAGGACCCACCTAATCCACATGCTAGCAAAGCATGACACGAACATAAAGGCCAAAAAAAACTGTTCGCGGCTCCGAGTCCGATCCGGCCATACTCAACAGGCACGTGATCAGCATCCGATCAATGTTCGTCTTTCTCAGACCACCGATCAGAAGCATGATTGTGGGCGAAAACATGACCGAGAATACGTGCCTAAGTGGCATACTAATCAGTAACATGCCCAAGCAGTGATTTGACAACATACTTGGTCGCGTCAGGCGTTGACAGTGGAACTGGATTTTCATCGTCCGAACGAATGACCCTAAGGGTCATTCTGACAGGTTTGGTAAGCCGACGCCGGTCGTCGGTGGCCTGAGGCAGTCACGTGATGGTTAATAACCACCATCGAAACCCAAGGTGAACCCCCAGGTTATTAACCGGTTAATAACCTGCTAAAAACCAACCAGTTATTAACATCTGGGTTTTCACCCGTGCCCTAAGCTGCAGCGTTCAACGTTCTGAGCAAGGACACGTGACCCATCCTGGGAAAGTTCTGAGGTTACATAAACTGGCGCAACGGTTCGCCTGATGCTAATCTTTTGTCGCGCGTGAGCTCTATCCTTTGTGCCTATAGCCTCCTCTTATCGATTACTATTAGCTTCGCTCCGTTAACTTCATCGACATGGAATCTTACGGTGAAACGACAACCATGACATCATCTACGTTGATGGAGCAACACGCACTGGCAATCCTTGACCAAAACGATCTATGGAAATGGCCTTTTACAAATCGAATCCAAGAATCGGGGAGACAAGGTGGCAGATTCGTGGCCATCACTCCTAAGCTGTTGTACTACCTAATCCTGGAATCGCAAAAATTGGGTGGTACGGTGATGAAACAATTCTGGTTCCAACTCGGAGCTTGTGATGAACAACTGAGAAAGAATAGTAAGTCATTTGAATCCCTCAATCGTATAGGCTTACTTTCATTTGTCGTAGTCGAAAGTCTGAATGAGGAGGATTTCGTGTCGGCGCAAAAGTCTTTCGACGTGTTGTTTCGGGAATTGGATCCCAACAGCATCGACTTCCAACCTGTGTTAGACATGGCAGCGCAATACTTTACTCATGTTTGCGTCGCATGTAAGTAAAAATTCCTAATTGCTTTTCACGTTGGGAATTGACGATGATCAACGTGGCAGTCATGAATCCGGGAGGGCCAAAATCCGGGAAAGACACTGATTTCTCCGTTAGTGAAGTCATCGCCCAGGAGACGGAAACCCTTCTTCAGATGGTCCACGAAAAGGGGGATTTTGGAAAACGAAAACAAGAGGCCTTGAAGTTATTGGTGTGCATACATTCATCTCGCAGTGATACATCTCATCGCGTCGAATAGGCATTTAAACGTGATGGGAATATCTGCCCGTTGACGCAGTTCGAATTTGCGTCTGCAAGTTCTGATGTTTTCGCACTTTCTGCAGAGTTGGCGCACATCATTCCAAACTCTGTACACGGAGATACTGAAGGAAAAGTTTGCATCGAACTATTGCTGTTACTATTTGTTTCCTGATAACTTGCATTTAGAAAAACAGCACTCTGGAGTGTATATCCATGTTTGCTGGCTCCTCTGCAACAGATGTCATCGCAACCAATCTGAATGAGATCGGTAATGTGATGAATATGGAGCACAATGCCCATAAGTTTTATGATGACCTGAGGTGGGGAATCGAGGCAAACGAAGAGGGTGATGAGGTGCGATTTTGTTAATACTTCATCATCTTTGCTGATCCATTGGTTAGGTCAAATACATTTTTCGAACGGTTCCCACTCGTCCCCGTACGGACCGTCTAGGGATCATCACTTTGAGGGAGGGCGATGAAATTCGGTTCGGACAAGGACCCAATGGCACGCTCGACAAACCCATCCCGAGACTTTGCAATATTCAGTTGGCTGTCGCTCGGGTTATGAGGATGAGTGGTGCTGCGGATATAATCTTGGACTGGAAGGACCAAGCAGATGACGACGGATTTTCTCATCTCTCCATGTCCCCCACAGAGTTCTGTGATATGTTGGATGCTAAGCTCTTTCTCTCCGGCAGAGCCGTGGTCGCATAGTTCACTCTTCAGCATTAGAGACTCAGCGATTTCTTATACGGACAACGGATCAAACTTCTCTGTTCCTCGATTACTATCATAGATTTCGTATTTTCGGGCTTATTTTGTTGTTCGTACTCGCAGAGCGAGCGGCGCACATTTGTAGCACAGTTTACTCAGAGTCCATGCTCTTGACCGATCATAATTGCACAAGGTCGTTCGAGATACCATCGCAGAACGGTGACCGAATCAATAATCTTGATCAAGAGACGTGTGCAACTCTCTAGCAGTTTTCCGTCCCAAATAACTGTTTCGGAGGCCTGGATCAACAATGGACCTTTGATCCATCGCAGGAAACAAAACTCACAGGTCCCATGAACGACACAATCAGCAAGCCAACTCGCCGTCACGTCCTCCCATTGACGCTCCCAAATCTTGAAGAAACGAAATTATTCATCACCCAGCGGCATTTACCGACCGTTCAAAGAAGCGCGTTTTACAAGCCGACCCTCCGTATCAAACGGAATGGATTGCAACATTTCTCCCAATTTGGCCTCCATGACTAGAGCGGTCGCGGATATCACGAGATCATGCGTCGACGTCAGCATGCCACCCTCAACCCTCAACGTTACCCTCAACCCTCAATACCACCTGGAAAACAAAATAAAGATGGTGCGATTAAGAATTGCCGGTCGACCGACCATACATCCAAGTCCTTTGACGAGTCTGGATCTCGCTCAAGACCATGAAGCACAGTACCACGGGAACGTAATGTCAGTTCTCCGGAAAGGCCTTGATGATTTCACGCAGGCGCGTGTAATCCTCCAAACCGCAATATCTTCTGTACGTTTTTACTCAGTGCCAGCAAAACAGCAACAAGTTAGGTCTTACCCTCCCAGACCGTCAATTTTGGTGTACGTTCGAATACCAGGATACGATCGGACCGGCTCGTTGCGGTCCTTTGAGATTGGTATTTCGAACACGTTCTCGTTCCTCCATTTGCCAGAATCCGGAACGTCGAACTTTTGCTCCAGCCAAATGGCAGTCCCATCACTCTCTTGATTGAGCGACATCTACGCAGACCAATGATTAAGAAACGGTCTCTTCATCGACTCCAGAAAGTTCTGCATCACGTTCAAAAACGATCCACTTGCCCACCGACGGGCGTGGTCCTCGTAACTCTGACGAAGCGTTGAGTCCACCTCACCAACAACAGATCCAAATTTATCCAATGTCACCTTTTTTAAATCGCCTCGCAAGTGCGCCATGGATCGGTACTCTCCAGAAGACATCACGTAGGCGTTTCTTCGACGGCACGCGGGACTCTGATGGTATTGTTTGATGAGCACTTCCGTTCTGAGTGGGAGGACCAGTACTGTGCGAAAGTCGTTCAGATCGCGCCTTTTGCTTGTAATCCGTGCTTCGTCGGCAGGCTTCTATCCACTTGACATGGTCAGCGGTCACTCGGTCGCTGTCGCCAGTTGGCGAACGTTTGCTTCACCAACCAGCTCCGACGTGCAAAGTGAAGCACCACGGCCTTCATGATGTCCAGGGTGGGTTTGTCCACAGGAGGTGGGCCCGCACCCAGTGAGGTATTCAGTTTTTCAGGTGAAAAGTTTGGGCTCAAGCCTCGTCCTCCAGAAAGGATTCTCGAATCTTGAAACTCCGCCACGTTGAGGTCCCCCCGGGCCCTAAAGACGACCAAAAGAAGCGGAACCAGGGTTGACGTTACGATGAGCGGGATTGCCTAAACAGCGTCAGATCAAGCATCATACAATAAGAACGACACATGGACCTCGGATGCCCACAAAAATGTACTGAAGATCAGGGTGGCAAAGCATTTGTTTTCTTCTGCGCCGTCCTTGACAACCTGGATATTCATCAGAGTGACGAAGAGAGCAATGGCGATGATAAGGGAGATTCTCTTGCGCTTCAATCTGAAGACGCCGAGCGGGGTTGGGATGTTAATGATACCAGTCTCTTCCTCTCGGACGAGGATTCCTCCTCCAGCCATATCGGAGGTGTCCGCTGCGCTGTGGCGCTCCTGTGCCAGCATCTGACGCCATATCGTGTCGCGCTCCCAAGCTATATGCTCGCGTTGGACTTTGAGCTGCTGCAAGGTGGTGGAAGGGTCATCCCCTGTGACGCATTTAGCATGTAGGTGACAAGACGGTTGATTGCAGCGGTGAGCTAGTCCTCGGAACTCTGAAGGAATGGATGTCGCCAGAGTAGTTTACCGCTACATACGACTTTAGAGATGAGAAGGAGACAAAGAGGTGGGTGATTCTGTGCTTGAACAAGAGCCGGACGTCCCAAGAGTAACTAGTCCTGGCAGTCCATACGGTCTCGGCTGGTAGAGATATAATGCTATCCCTCATGTTCATAAACCTTCCTGCCATATGCCCCATCGGCGACTTGCTGGTGCTGTTAGCACGCGGTCGAGAAGATGGATGGGGGTCAAGGCTACGACCGTCTTTAGTGGAGGTAGTATTCCGAGCACCAGTCAAGCCGCTGCGTGGCCGGTGACTAAAGGAACTGGACTTTCTCCGACGTCGTTTCGGGGAAGCTTGGTCCTCGAAACGAACGTGTTCAGCGATTGTATGCTCGTCTTCGTTCATCCCCATAGTGCTCTTCGGCCTCGAGGCCAGCTGTGACGAGGTCCTCGAGCGCCTGCAGTCCGTCAAAAAGCTCCTTTTCCTTTTCCTCGTAGAAAATCGATGTCCTGATCGAGTAGCGGTACAAAGACGGCGTCTATTGGGGAAAAGTCGGGCTGTGCGCTCGTTGGAACTTGGCCTCGAGGTCGACATATGAGTGACTGAAACGGTGGTGTTCCTTTTCGAGCTGGTAAATCAAGACGTCATAGCTAGAATATAGTCAGAAACATGCGGATAAAACAGAGACCGTGACGCACGCGACGTACTCGTCCCACCAGTCTGCGACGGCATTCTACTTGAGTGCTGAGCTGTCGTGGGCCGGTGTCAATATAAGAAAAGAGAGCCTGAAGATGTCACACCTCTACTTCATTACAAAGTAATCGTCGTTGATATATTAGTTGATGGCGGCCCTTCGGGGGCGAGACCCAGGTCTGAATGATCTGACGAACAGTCTAGGAAGTCAGGAACCCACGTTCGAACCGAGGAAAGCCCCCTCCCGCCCATCTCAAAATCCCAAGTGGCGCTGGCACATTGGGCGCGAGGGACCTCTGCCCATGTATTTTTAGTAGTATGAAATCATGTGGTGCATGCAGTGCATTTGCAAAGAATGCGCCAAGTTATTGGGAGTGTTTGGGAGTAAAAACACTGCCCATTTGCAAAGACGCCCCAAGTATTGGTAGTAGAACTAGTAGAATCACTGTCCGCTGTACCAAGGCACCGAAGCAGCTGCAGTGTGGGAATTAAACTAAATCTCGTCACCCCGAGGGCGCCCGCCACGCGTCGCTATCGATCCGGGTATGCATTGCTTTCCGGTCTCGGTCTTCACCGTCTCCATCTTGATGGTTCCTAGTAGTTAACACATGTCAACATGTTGGTTTGACGGACCCGTCTGACCCGCACGCGAGATAAGGATAGCATAAATATCCGGACAAATACATATGACAACGACGGTCAGACAGCAGGGTGAAGAGCCAACTTGCCAAGGAGAGGAACGGAAACGAGATAAGTAGGTCTTGTGACAGACTCAGATACACTACTTGAAACGGAAACAAAACGGATTGCGGACCCCTCGCTTGGAGCTGAGATGCTTGTCTCAAGTCGACCAGGGGAGAGGGAAGCTTGGCAGAAGGAACGGAAACATGACGAAACGCTTCGAAACGCATGCATGATCGACGGATCAGTAGTACAGACCTCGCTTGAGTTCTCGTACAAAGGCTCGTCCAAGCTCGCGTCACAATCTGGCCTGATCAGAATCAGACAGACAAACCTGTGCGCAGCCAGCGAGATGATTGGCGACACACTGAAACGTTCATGTGGATGAACTGCGGATCCGGAGGACACGATACTATGTGTCCGCTCAAAGTACGAGGCAAACGAGAAAAGCGCATTGGATTGCAAGAGACGCTCGAAAAACGTAAACATCATTACTGCCGTCATCATCGCCATCAAAATATAGCCAAACTACCACCGCCCCAAAGTATACACCCAGTCGCCAAAACGTGCACGGGAGAAGACTGGGGGAGAATAGACGGAGCACGAAGTCCGACCATGTCGTCAACCAGTAACGAGGATAAGCGCTGCACGACCTTGAATGAACGATCCGTTGCAAGACTGTAGATCACATTGATGGATGCAGCAACGGGACCGTTGTTTTTTCATTCACCAACGACCGCTTCTCCTTCCCCATCCTCTCTTGTCTCCACTTCATTCCCGGAAAGCCCGTCAGCAGCCTCGTCGGTGATATCGCTCTCACTCTCCGGTGCGACTGGTTCTGATGGCGGTGGTTCATTTAATTCGAACGTGGGCTCAGGCGGGGGTGGGGATGGGGGGAATTCAGATGCTGCTTGTGGTTCCTCCGTATTCTCCGGCTCCTGGTTGCTGTGCGACGGGACGTGCTCCTCGTCCTCGTGGTTGGACACCTCAACGCTAATTTCCTCAGCGGGCAGGATTTCTGTCGATTCTGTCGATGGCTCCAATGGGGCAGTGGGTGCCTCTTCCGATGGGAATTCTTCCGCTTCAGATGTCGGGGGTTCATCGACGAGCGCAGCAGGTTCCTCGGGTGGGATCTCAATTTGATCGGGTGGCTCAGGACCTGATTCGAGCACTGGAATGTTGTCTTGTGGCAGCGAGAATGATGGTTCTTCGTCAGCACCGGTATCGGGTGATGTAGGTACAACCGAATTGTCCTCGAGGGAGATGAGGGAGAGTGCTTCCACAGGCGGGGATAGAGGAGCAGCGATAGTCAATTCGGAGCGAACATCGCTGACGTCCTCGTCTTCCAAATCCTCGACAGGCGGAGAGAGATCCGGGTCTGTTGGAGAGATGGCAAGCAAGGATGAATCAGAGGGCTGGATGGCCTCATCGGACCTAGAGAGTTCTTCCGCGACACAATATCCGTCGCTAAACACCATGGTGTCGGTTCGATTGCGGCCGAGTCTGCGAGGACTATCTGTCCCGATATGATTGACGGCATCGAGAGTCCTCGGACGAGAGTCAAAGTCGCCAAGGGAATCTGCCATAATGGATTCATCTTGGAGGGCAGGGATGGGATGTGCTGGAGCGGAGAACAAACGAGGGGGTTCTACATGGTCTGTGAGAGATTTTTCGTCGTGATGAATGGCGCTTTCAGGGATGACGAGGAATTCTGCGGGGACTAGATCGAATTGGTTAGTGAGTTTGAGGAAGCGGGCGTAGAGCGATGATTCGGCTTCGGCTTGTTCGAAAGCTTCGCGATGGTGAAAATAAGCATGCGCGAAAATTCTGCCGAGACGACGGGCAAGCGAAGAGAAGTGCCTGTGTGATGTCTGAGGAATGGATAACCTGATCGAGATTGATGAGTACGGTAACAAGGTGGAGGAGAAGAGCGGCCAAAATGGAGCACATACCTAGAGGGGAAAGCTCGCGGAGAGTTGAGAAGAGCAGTTGCACTGTCTACGGTATGTAGGATGTAATCGATGGCACAGCATTGCTTTTATCAGGAGAATCAGTACGCAATGGGAATGGAGAATAAAAAGAGAGCGGACCTCCATGGCACCGTCATTACCGTGCGCCACGCAGAGATATAACCACTCTCCTGCTTTCATTTGAGGGCAGGAGCTCCTTGTGCATTCCTGCTGGAGCATGGTGATCAAAGGGTGGGAGAGGTCCTGGGCGAGACGGCTGAGAGGGAAGGCTCAGTAGGGAAGGCAGGGGACTGCAGGTATGGAGACGGACCGGAGCTGTTCGAAAATCCAGCATGCGCGGTCGACGGAGATGTCGGACTTGCGTTCTGCGTCGTCGGACTTTTTTTGGTCGACGTCCTGGACATCTTCAAGGTCCTTTTGGGGTGTTTTTCCTGGGACAGAGACGATGGCGTCGACGTCGTGTACGTCGAGACGGATGAGGAGAGAGATAAACTCTTGTAACTGAAAAGCGCTGTCTAGTGTTGAAAGGGGAGGGAGAGATTTTACGGGGTAGAATGAGGAGACACGCGAGCCGCGGTAAGGGCGTTGTAACATGATCAAGTGCAAGTTCGAGAGTTCCAAAAATGGACGTTCAAGTTGTTTTGGTCCCTGAATATGTCGCCGATTTGAGATTGGCACATTCCTCGTCTTTACTTATCGTCATGTAGATATAAGTATATATTATATTATTATATATTCCCCCCCTCCCTTCCCTTCCCTCTCCCTCTCTGCCCATCATGTCCGACCACTACTCTGACGTCGAAAAGGACACCGCCCGCTCAGAATCCCCGGCGACTGTCAACGCTTTCGCAAGGGGTTTCCGTTGGGGCATCGAGGCTCGCGGTCAGTCGTATCGCACTCCCCCGTCCGTCCGTCCCTCTCACTCCCATCCGCAGGCACCGTTCCCGTCCCCTACGAGGACCGCAATGACACCCAATTTTACAAAGTCTTTTTCGTCTGGTTCTCTATGAACTTTAACATTCTCTCGTGCGCACCCTCTTCCGCCCTTGCCCGCACACCTCTTATCTCGTCCCAGCTTTTCGACAGGGACCCTTGGTCCGATCGTTTTCCGCCTCGGTCTTCGCGATTCCTGTCTGGTAATCTTATTCTTTAATCTCCTCGCAAATCTCCTTCCTGCGTACCTGTGAGCCCCGTTTCCCTCTCCCTCGAAGGCATACTCATCCTTGCAGCAACACATGGGGTCCGAAAACAGGCATGAGACAGATGATTATATCTCGCTACAGTTTCGGGTGCGTTGTCTCCGGTGCATCTCACCCCATCACTCACAATCCACAGATATTACGGTGTCATTATTATCACCATTCTCAATCTCATCGGCCTCTGCGGTTTTAACATCCTCAACTGTATCCTCGGCGGACAAGCCCTCGCCAGTGTTTCTAATAACAACTTATCCTGGACGTAAGTCGCCCATATCTTCCTCGCCTCCGTTCAACTCACTGTCCCGTTCCTGATCTCAGGGTTGGAATTGTCATCATTGCGATCCTTTCCATGATCGTACGTGTTCCATGTGGTTCCTTTGCTGATCGTGCCTCACACCTTAACAGATTTCCTTCATGGGATACAAGGTTCTCAACTGGTACGAACGCCTCTCATGGCCACCAGTTCTCCTCGCTTTTCTCGTCGCCCTCGGCGTCGGAGGAAAGAACCTCTACAACGTTCAGCCAGCAGAACCAGCCACTGTTGTCGGGATCCTTTCCTTTGCAGCCACAATCGCAGGCTTCGTCATCACTTTCTCAGCAATGGCCTCCGATTTCACAATGTATTATGACTCAACTGTCTCGGGGTACGTCCCTCTTGGCACACTTTTCACCCACGCCCTGAATCAGTCTGTCCTAGTCGCCGCATCTTCTGGTATTCTTATCTGGGGTACACGGTGCCTATCGTATGTTTTCCGCCACCCCATCGCTAACCGTGCCTAACTCACAAACCTTGTCAGATTCTCTTGGAGTGCCTGGGCGCAGCTGCCGTTCTAGCTGCACCCAACGTCCCAAGTTGGAACGCCGGATACGGTGTAGATGGCGACGTCGGGGGCCTGCTAGAGGCTATGCTCAGTCCCGTCGGAAATTTTGGCAAATTCCTTACCGTGATGCTAAGTCTGAGCGTCACAGCTAACATTGCCTGCACACTCTATTCCATGTGCTTCAACTTCCAGGTCATGATACCTGCCCTTGCCCGCGTCCCTAGATACGTGTTCTCAGTTGTAAGCACGGCAATGTATGTTTCCCGATCGCTCTCCCAGGGGTTTTCCCGCTAATATTGCCCACCTCAGCGGACTTCCGCTGGCGATCGTTGGTGCCCACAAGTTCTATGCGGCACTCACAAACTTTCTCAGTCTCATCGGTTACTGGGCAAGCGCGTATGGTGGCATCCTTCTCGTCGAACACTTTTATTTCCGCAAGAGTAACTTTGCCTCCTACGATCTGGCCGATTACAATGTTCCCGGCCGTTTGCCATGGGGGGCTGCCGCCGTGACTGCAGGTGTCCTTTCATTCGCCCTCATCATTCCCTGCATGAACCAAGCCTGGTTCATAGGTCCGATTGGCATGCAATCGGGCGATATCGGATTCGAGGTCGCCTTCCCCCTTGCCGCACTGCTCTATGTCCCTCTCCGCACATTGGAGCTCCGTTATCAGAAAATCAACTAGGCCCCATGCCTGATGGGGAGACCCATTTGGACATTCTATGTAGCAAAAACGCCTTGATTAATTTTTTTTCTCTTGCTTTCGCTTTCGCCATCAAATTCCCTAACCTTGGAAACCGAGCTTTTTCCAAGAGGCCGCCGTCCCTTTTAAGCGTGTTTTGATGGTTTCCAGGAACGAACAGACCATCTTGAGGAAGCGAGTGCAACCTTACCGGTTTGCAGGTTTATACATTGCGGCTTCTCTAATCACGTGGATTCGATCCAAGCCACGATCCAGTCTGTGTCGTTCCTTCAATTTTTTATAGTTATTTCTGGTGTTTAGTTTACTGTTAACACATTTTCTTTCGCCTCTATGTTTTTCCGTCTGACCTACCTACTAGATTACGCCTTATGCCTAACGATAGTCCGACGATACTTAGTAACGTAGTAGTAGCCCTGGAAAGCGATACCCTAGGACCTGATGTGAGACCCGGCCCGGCCTCCACACACGCTTAATCAATCTCGCAAAAACACTGTGTATGTGACCACGAACTTGGACATGTGCACACGTTGGCCCTCGTTTATGACCCCGCGTACCGCGTGCTGCAACTACTCTATCGGCGATCATATTCCCCACAGGCACTGTGGCCGCCACAATTTTATTGGCCCGCCCTTCAAGGTGTTCTTTTTGGAGCGATGTTCCAGCTTGCCATGTGGCACGCTCGAAGATTTCAAAAAAACCGAGCGATGTCAGTGTATGTGAGGTGCCAAGTACCTCCCACGGGCACCACGGCTATGTATGTATATGACGCATATGGCCCATGGTGTTGGTTGCGTATGTGACTTTTTTTTTAGCCTGTGAGATGAGTTGCTCCACTGTTCCTCGGGAGTCCCACCGGCAGCAGTCTGGTGAGAAAAAGTTGACGAGAGCCTGGGTGAAAGTTACCTAATTTACAAACTTAGGTTCGAGGTTATCTTACTTGTAATTAAAGCCGTCCGCAGTGAGTCTGGTAAGCTCAAAGTTCTATCACGAATGCTGAGCGCTGAACGATTAAATGGGTTGAGCGTTGGACGCTGGGCAAAGGTCGAGTCACACGATCGAGCAAGATGAAGACACGTGATTTGTATGGGATGATGCGGCATATATGATATGATAGTAGATAGTAGCCTGATGCAGGCCATTCGATCGTTGGTTCCGGGTTCCAAGGCGCCGCCGGTGGTCGGATCCCTGTCGAGCGGAGATGTGTTTTGAAACATACAGCATTTGATCAAACATTCGATGCGCGTACCCACTTGTTTGTACTATCGTACTTGATGGACATGCCCACTGCGCATCCGGAACGCTTTTCGTCAGCGGCCCGCCTCCCCGGTTGTAACACGTGTGTACATGTTATATGTACATATCGATCTCGTCGTCATGTTGACTAACTCGGACTCGAGAACATCATGCATCATGGCTTAGCGGGGAACCGGCCGACGGGGCGTGGCATCGTGTCGTTCATATCCGGTATTCAATGCATCCGTTAAGTTCTGCATGATTCATATTACAGTACGCTGCAAATTGTGTGATGGACGGCCCGGGGTGGTGATCACGTTTTGTCGCAAGGCTTCCCTCGCCAGGGCCAGTGATTATCTGATAGCGCTGTGCTTTTGTTACTAATGCCAGTTA
>JBBPOR010000302.1:0-26690 GCA_038091555.1 Leccinum sublutescens | reverse complement strand
CCGGGTATGGCGCCCGGCAATCGGGATCGCGCGCTCCGGGCCCCAGGGAACGAGCCGGTTAATGGGAATTTAAAATGGAGGCAGAGGGTGGCCGCCGTGGCGGGCGGGTGCGCTGAAACAGGCCCGGACGAGCGACGTGGCCGCACCCTTCACTCGCGCGCCACAACTCGTCACGAGGACGATCCCACGGGCGGGCCCGGCGGGGCCAATTGCTCACCTGCGCACACTTTTTCGTTACCATCATGCACAGAAGGCATTCGATAAGCCACATTATCGGGAGTCATGAAGGTATGTAATACTGAAACGCTGTGAAAGTATTTATAGACACGGATAATCATCATGGTTCCTCACTGCGAGCGGCGACAGACAAAGCCAACGGAAGTTGGGAACCAAGTTTAACCGCGGTCTGGTTCATCGGAACTATCACTGAAGATATTTGCCGGTTGACCGGGACTCCCAGCGGCTCCCACGAGGAATTCCCGGATCTGTCAGAGTAGAAGCCCGTTTGCCATCTGTTTGGACATACAGTCGGGGAAAAAAAAGAGAGCATACACACAAGGCCATCCCAACTTGAAGCACCCGCGAGCGCCGTCTATGAATCTCATCATTTATGATGATAAAGACATGTTTCGTTCTGCTCGCCATGCCATGCAACGGCAACGGTCAGGCCTCAGGGTTGAATATGTGTCCATTTTCGCCCCAGAGCTCTGTATTGCCATTGGGACGTTCATGCAATAAACTTGTACAGGTGCGCAACGGCTAATGAACTGTAAATCGCAATCGCCGAATCCACTTCTCCGTGTCCCTTTCGGAACGATAACTTTCATCCATCGTTTCAAGTTCGCCTGTTTTCACGGGTAACTAGCGGAAGAATATTAACATCATCTCTACGGGCTGTACTGTTCGGCAAGTGATACGGAATTTGAAATGCAACATCACCGTTGTGCTAGGTCGGTATCCGGCTAAGCGCCCAGATTCCTCCAGATATGTGCAAGCGCCCCTTCATTCCATCCCAGACACTCATCCCACGTCCTATTCACTACACAACATGCCTTCTGATCACGATTCGTTTGTTCCGCATTACTTACTACTTGATATAGACTAACCCACCTACAGGCTGTTGGGGAGAACGACTCGGAACGAAATAGTTATGCCAACGCCGCTATCCATAACATCGGAGTACCTCGAACGGTGGAAATTCTGGTCTGTTCTTGATAGAAGATGCCCAGATGATTTTTCTTGTGAGTCAGTCGCCTGCGGCAGCCGAGCTTGGATGCATTCAAAACCACGAAATCTTGCGTAGTGGCAAGGTGAGTGGTGTTGCACTCGACTAATGATATCTTGAGTGTATGCTCACTGAATTATCTACTTTCACTGGCACAGATGATACTTCCAGTGCCAGTTTTCGATAATTCGTTCTCAATGGGTCAATGCCGTCGTCCAAAAGAACCGAGAACTACGCAGAGGGAGTCACTGTGCATTATCCGCATCTGTATGTCGTCAAGGAGGATGGCGAACCACCATTGCGACTGTGGGCATGCGTGTGTTCTGTCATAGGTAATGACATTGGAGGGAGCCACTCTCGGAAAGTAACAACGACGGCGGAAAGGTGTCCCAATGGATCCTGGCAGGACTGCCTAGCAACAGGAATTGGAACCAATATTACGACCACAGAGTATGTATGTATAGATGAATCGCCCCGTGCCTGGGTCCAGACCAGTTTAATGGAAGGTTAGAACGTTCGAATCTGCATCTCTGACGTGAACGCGGCGATCGGAGGTCAGCATGGTGATATTGTTAGGAACAAGTGATATGCATTGTATGATGCTGTCACGGGGTAGTCAGAGCCGCAGCGCTGCCTAAACCTATTGAAAATGAGAATGCCGTAACGGATTTTAAACTTGACCCCACAACCCCGAAGTCTCGGCGTATTCAAACTGTCGTTGGATCTGAGAACACGGGGTTATATGCGTCTAAAGGCTTGCCTGAGACTCCCAATCACCCAAGTATGCTAGCTGTTTGGGATTTGTAACTACATGTATCATCGTGCTTGGATCAGATTGCTGTACATCCATTTCTCCACACTAATCCCTTCTTGAAATGAAGACGATGGTTCACTGAGGATCCGAATACAGTAGTAAGAGTATTCTTGGCGGTCATAAACCTTGAAAATGTTTCACGGGCTTCGATCTGTTTTGCGCCGGCATCATATGAGCCCGCCCGCTTCTCTAACAGGAACAGAAGCATTGCCTCTGAAGATCTGCCAACTGATGCAGTCTCCCTCCCAGTGGCTTGCTGTTGCCCTCGTAATCCGTATACCTCTCCTCTCCCGCCCTGCACCTCGCATCACCGCGCTCAGAAATGTCCACACTTTTTGGAACGAAATGGGTCCGAGTCGAGCAAGTATTGCAGAAACCTCACTGGCAGGGACCGCAGGATGACTACTTTATGCGGGCAACTCTTAACGCCCTTTCGTAAGTCTCCTAAGTCGGTCTTCATCCTGTTGCGGCCACTTGAAGAGGTATTTAAACCCTCGCCGTTTAGCAGCAGAAACCCCATTCATCTGTGAATACCCTTCAACGACTCGACATGTTCATTCTTACACCCAGCATCAAAGCTGCGATTGCTGCTGTCACCTTTTTCGAAGGTTCGTGGATGTTGATATGGTATTTCCCTCATTTTGTTTCTTAGTCTTGCCACGGTATAGCCCAAAAAGCAACCGACTTGACAGCCCAAGACTGCAGTCGCAAAGCGTATATTTTCCCGGGTGATACCTGCAACATCATTTCTGCCAGGGACAGCGTTTCCACGTGAGCCATGCGATTATCCATACCGCTGATGAGTCGGCAGCTCACCACATAATTCATGATTAATAGCTTCCAGCTTGGATTTGTGAACCCGTGGATCAACCAGGGTTGTACCAATCTCCCAGCGAACACGGTGAGGCGGCCTTACGCCAATGTTGTCCAGCAAGACTGAACCAGTGCCCTTAATGCTATATAGGACATCTGCATTGGTTATAAAGGCCAAGATTGCATAAACACTTACGTTGTGCGGCCCGGGGACATTTGCGAAATCATCGCGGCCAGGTACAACATCCCATTGGACACATTGTTCCACAACAACCCGAACGTGAACCAGGGTTGTACGAACTTGGAGCCCGGCGAGGTCAGGCCTTTGCATTTCTTCGTGACTATTGGAGGGTGCTCATTGGTCGTCCCCACAGGTCCTGTGCGTCTCTGGCAATGAGTACAGCTACGGCCCCAACTTGGACTAGCAAGATTGACCAACTTGTAAACGTTCGGGATAGACGCACCGGGATGTATGGTGGTCAGAATCGGAGATAGCTTTGGAGCCGCATCAGTGTATGTACATGAAAATGATTGTATGTTGAAATTGCGCAACAAGTGATCTTGGGGAGAAAATGAAAATGTTTCATACTGTTCTCTGTAGGCGCCAACAGTCTTCTCCCGCTATAACCTAGCAACGCTGCGGAATCGGTGACGACATCGTCGCCACACAACCAATGACTCGTCGCAAGTTCGAGTGAAATGACCGGCCGATCCATTGTTCATTTGGATGCTGAGCGTCAGTGTATGTCTTTGGTTGTCCCAGATTCTCCAGAACGGCCAAGAGGTTGGCGACGACCGCGCTGCTCTCCTGAATCCGCTTATACTCCTCGTGCGATTGCGTAACCTCAGGGGTCGTATCCACGATGAACTGCTGGCCGCTTGGCGGACACGCGTTCTGGGTAGGGAGTGAGTAGGCGCCGACTCCAGATTGTTGTAGTACGTCGGCGAGGACTTGCAAAGGCTTGATCGAGTGCCATCAAGTCCGCTGCAGAGAATCAGCTACACGGACCCCAGCGGGGGCAGGGCATCCCGCTGACCTTTTGTTTGTGCAGGATGATTGACGCGCGCCTGGTAGGCTCGTATGAAACAAGCTGGCAGGGCCGAATGTCGAAATTTTGGGTTGGACCTACATACTTGTCAACGAGTGCCGTGCGAGCGCGTTGATTCATGCGATGTGTTTCATGGCGACCTGTACATTCTATTTGAAGAAGTCGGACGAATTTGGGTCGACGAGGGACGTTGAGCCAGTACTAGTGTTGGTCGTTTCTCCTGGGAAGGAGGACGACGTTGAATTACATAAGTAAAGCTGGACGAGGGAATCGCGAAGGAGAACACCGATGACGAGGACTGGGAACGTCGGAGCGCTGCTTGGCTGTTCATGAAATATTCCATCCTCGTTGTCCACCATGTCCTTGGATAGTAACGACCGTGCCTGAGACCCCGCCCGAGGAAGATGCACAGACTGAGCTCAGAATCATGTTGGAAATAAATCCAGGCGTTTGGGATGCCTCACGCCGGACCAGGCGAAGAAGGTTTATCCCGAGGAGTGGGCCGGTTCGTCAAAGACACGAGGACGATCCCACGGGCGGGGTAGATCCTCAGCGCTCATCAGGTAGTCAGAGCCGCAGCGCTGCCTCCACCTATTGAAAATGCCGTCTATTAAAGGATTTTATTAAACTTGACCCCACGACTCTCCAAAATCTCGGAACGTGATCAAATTGTCGTTGGATATGAGAACACGTGGTTATATGCGTCCACAGGCTTGCCTGAGACTCCCAATCGCACAAGTATGTTAGCTGTTGGGAATCGATTAGATTGCTTTCTCTTGAAATGAAGACAATAGTTCAGGATCCGAATAGTAAGAGTATTCTCGGCGGGTCATAAACCTTGAAATGCTTCAGGGGCTTCGATCTATCTTGCGCCGGCATCACATGAACCCGCCCGCTTCTCTGTTAGGAACCGAAGCATTGCCTCTGAAGATCTCCCTCCCTCCCAGTCGCTTGCTGTTGCCCTGATATCGTAACTCGTATGCCTCACTTCACTGCGCTCAGGGATATCCGCGCTTTTTGTTTTGGAACCAAATGGGTCCGAGTTGAGTAAGTATCGCAGAAACTTCACTGGCAGGGACCGCAAGGTGACTACTCCGTGCGGTCAACTCTCAGCGCCCTTTCGTAAGTCTTCTTGTTCAAGTCGGTCCTGTGGCGACATTGGCAAAAAGGATTGAATCTCCGGACTTGAAGAGGTATTTAAACCCTCACCGTTTGGCAGCAGAAACCCCATTCATCAGTGAATACCCTTCAACGACTCGACATGTTCATTCTTACACCTAGCATCAAAGCTGCGATTGCTGCTGCCGCCTTTTTCGAGGGTTCGTGGATGTTGATATGGTGTTTCCCCGACCTTGTTTCTTAGTCTTGTATAACCCAAACAGCAACCGACTTGACAGCCCAAGTCTGCAGTCGCTCTGTGTATGTTGCCCCGGGTGCAACCTGCAACCTCATTACTGCCAGGGACCGCGTTTCCATGTGAGCCACGCGATTATCAATATCGCTGATGAGTCGGCAGCTCACCACATAATTCGTGATCAATAGCTTCCAGCTTAGACATGTGAACCCGTGGATCAACTCGGGTTGTACCAATCTCCCAGCGAACAAGGTGAGGTGGCCTTACGCCAATGTTGTCCAGCAAGACTGAACCAGTGCCCTGAATGCTATATAGGTCATCTGTATTGGTTATAAAGGCCAAGATTGCACAAGCACCTACGTTGTGGCGACCGGGGACATTTGCGATGTCATCACGCGCAGGTTCAACATCTCATTGGACACGTTGCGCCACAACAACCCGAACGTGAACCAGGGTTGTACGAACTTATATCCCGGCGAGGTCAGGCCTTTGTACTGCTTCGTGACTATGGAGGGTGCTCATTGATCGTCCCCACAGGTCCTGTGCGTCTCTGGCACGCAGTACAACTACGGCCCCGGCTTGGACGAGCAAGATTGAACATCTTGTGAAGGTTCAGGATAAGCGCACCGGGATGTATAGTGATTGAAGATGGCTTTGCGACCGTTAGTGTATGTACATGAAGATGATTGTATGTTGGAATTGCGCGACAAGTGATCTTTAGGAGAGAATGTTTCATACTGTTCTCTGTAGGCGCCAACAGTCTTCTCCCGCTATAACCTAGCAACGCTGCGGAGTCGGTGACGACATTGTCGCCACACAACCAATGGCTCGTCGCAAGTTCGAGTGAAATGACCGGCCGATCTATCATCGTTCATTTGGATGCTGAGCGTCAGTGTATGTCTTTGGTCGTCCCAGATTCTCCGAAGCGGCCAAGAGGTTGGCGACGACGACCGCGCTGCTCTCTTAAATCCGCTTAAACTCCTCGGGACTTGCAAAGGCTTGATCGAGTGCCATCAAGTCCGCTGCAGAGAGCCAGCTACACGGACCCCAGCGGGTGCAGGGCATCCCGCTGACCTTTTGTTTGTGCAGGATTATTGACGCGCGCCTGGTAGGCGCGTATGAAATAAGCTGACAGGGCCGAATGTCGAATGTTTGGGTTGGACCTACATGCTTGTCAACGAGTTCCGTGCGAGGGCGTTGACCCATGTGACGTGTTTCATGGCGACCTGTACATTCTATTTGAAGAACTCGGACGAATTTGGGTCGACGAGGGACGTGGAGCAAGTGTTGGTCGTTTCCTGAGACAGTCCTGGGAAGGAGGACGACGCTGAATTAAGTAAAGCTACTGGGAACGTCGGAACGCAGACAGATCTGGACTTCGACTCGTCATCGTGCTGATTGGTTGTCAACTTGCTCATGACGATCCAATCCTCTCTGTCCAAAATGTCAGCCCGAGACCCGCCCGAGGAAGACGCACAGAAGCTCAGAGTCAAGGTGATCGAAAAGCCACAGCTGTCGGAAATAAATCCAGGCGTTTGGGATGGCCTCGCGCCGGACCAGGCGAAGAAGTTTTATCCCGAGGAGTGGGCCGGTTCGTCAAAGACCCCTAGTACGCTATACGATCTATCAGTAGGTAGTACTAGTATGTTCACAAACGATTGGAAAGGGATCTTTTGATAATTGGGCATTTGTCTGTGATCCGGTGCTTGTTGGTGTATCTCATTGGTTTGCCCGCGTCGGAAATCCTGGTAAGAGAGAGATCTGTTCGACGTCCTACGGGTGGGACTCGACGACGAAGAGCATTTCTCGAGCGGAGATATGAGAAATGGGCGCAGGGGTTACGACATACTCTAGTGTATACTTACTTGGCATATTTGTTGTTGTGCTCGTTTTCATCATGCCTTGGTATTCTCCACCCACACGGAGAGAGCTCTCCCTCCTCCTCGTTTCTCTCGCCGTCTTCGTTATTTTCTACAACCTCGAAAATTCCGTCACAAACATCAATGGAACATCGCGTTCGGGCGTCAAAGACACCGGGAAAGACAGCTTGGACGACTTGATCTACGGAGACTGGTCTTGGGAAGAAAAATTGGTCTCCGAAAATGCGCTCAAGCAGGCTGCCAAATTGAACGAGTCGTCGTTTGCACCCAACGCCGTGTCATTCCAACCATACATCTTTGGGTCCACGGGCGTCAACGACGGAATCCAACACTGGGGCGACGACATCCCGACGACGAAGGTGTTGAAGCATGTTCCAGGTACGCGGGACGTTGATCTGCATCCTGGTTGCTCAGACATGTTGTAGGGCATACGATCATGGACAACGTGTTCGCTCTCAACGGCACCTTCTTTGTTGTTACAGACGACCCGTCGTTTCCCGCGCTGGCCTCTATCGCCTCGTCAGCTGAAGATTCGAGTGCGACCCCACGGTCGTCAGACTGGCAAGTGCTATCCAGTGCACAGGCGAGGGACAAGTTGGGGCAGTTTGGTGGTCTGCGAGTACCCCACACAATTACGCGCATATATTGTGTTACTCATCTCGTCCGCACACAGGATCCATGGCGTCAGCTGGCTCGTCACAGATGCATCACCAAGTATGTTCTTCCCTATCCCAGCACGCCCCTCACATTACTCACCTCGCATGCCTAGGCAACTATACCCTCTTATCCCTCTGGCGCACCTACAGTACGCTGGACACCTCCCTCTCTCCCGACGCACTGACGCTCCCACCGCCCCGACGCGTCTTTTATCCCAACGTGCCTGCCTTGTTGGCAAAACAGGAGGGGGATGAGTCCACCCTCCCTCGTCATCGATCTCCATGCGGCTTTCACCCCTTCCTCGCCAAAGCGGCTTTTCCGACCCTCGGACTCATGTTCAAGGAAGATTGGGCCGACTATGCGCTCCTGACTGCTCCGTACCTGATCCGACGCGTGGTCGTGGCCGATCAAGGCGCAGCACGCCGCGCACGGGCCGACGTGCCCCCGTTTGCCGTTCCGCTCGTCGAACTCAAGGCTGCCAAGTATTGGTGGGAGCCGATTCGACGCAACGTGGCTCGATTCCTGGACGTGGCGGAGGAGGTGCCCGGGCGTGAGTGGTTCTCCAAGCCGGAGACGGTCGTCACGTATCTATCGCGCCAAGACGCAGCGGCGGGGCCCAAAGCGAAAAAGGCAGATCACGAAAAACTCATCAGTGCGCTCCAGGAGCTTGAGCAAGTGTATACGGTGCACGTTGTGGCCGCTGAGGCACCTTGGGTGGAGCGTATGCGGGCGATTGCGCAATCTACGGTGAGAGCGATGCCTTGAGTGTCGATAAATCGAGCGTAGCTGACGTAACAAAGATCGTGATTGGGGTGTATGGGGAACATATGGCGGATAGCGTGTTCGTGCCGCCTTCGTCGCATGCAACGGTAATTGAGATGTTTCCTCCTGGGGTGTTTGTCCGGGATGCGGCCGTTTCGGTCGAGGCGGTTGGCGTGCAGTATGTTGCGTTGCGGGAGGGACGGTGAGTGGTCTATTTCTGGATGTGGACTGTCGTCTGATGCGTTGCGAGGAATCGTAGACAATATAGCGTTGGTACTCTTCCACCGGACGCGCTGCCAAAGGGGGAAGGCGAATACGAGGTGCCGATCGATGTGTCTGCGGTGATGAAGGCGATTCAACGGATAGCATGAGATTAACCCTGAATCGAACTGCTTGCTGACCAGTTTGTAAAACTTTTGTACGCTCGGAAGGACTCGATATTCAGTATTCCATGACGGCACTCGCACGGTAAGGGAGCGTGGGTGCGAATGGGTCCATCAGGCTTGGACTGTCAGGGGCATTAGCGCTTGCATCTTTCTTACCCCAAGTTATGACGTACGCAAATAATGGTTCCCCTCGTTACCCCCAAACCGTGTGTGTTTTCTCCCGTGCACCGGAAATTGTGGATACGGGTGAGTATTCCGTGAGTATTCTAGGTTTATTCCGAAGGCGCCACTATAAACAACTTGTACCGTGCACACAGCGAGATATCAGTTTTCCCTGTCTTTCCTATCCGACGTTTCGTGCAGCAGCCCCAGATACGCGATTCCCGGAACGCCGTCCGACGTGCCTTCCGTCATCGTGTCAACGGATCCGAGTCCTCGTGTTTGCCATGCTGGGGATTTAAAGACTAACCGTGACGCTCCTTTTCATTCTTATTTTAGGATCCGAGAAGGCGTCATTCTCTCTTCTCATTCTCATTCTCACTCCCTTTGCTATCCCCCGCTCCCCTCGCAGACGTGACTTGATGTTCACCTCCTATCATCACGCTCGTACCGGGATCCGTCGACATACAGTCATGTCGATCGACGAGCTCCTCCAAGCACTGGTGAGTGTGTTCGTGTCTTTCCAACTCTGCCAACAGATCTGACCGTTAACATTCCATGTTGCTCCTCGTTTCCTCATTCCTGGATGTCCTGTTTTCGACGTGCATATCGTTGATCGCATGTAGCTTCCCGATCCTTGTGCCAATGTCAGTCCTTCCTTTTCTTTTCTTTCCTCTCGCTTCTAAAAGTCGCTGCTCTCGCTCTGATGCTGTGGGATGGTGGGTCCGTGTGTGTGCAGTTTCCGTGCCTGAATACGCCCTACTCCAAATACAGCAATACCAATTACTCCGCGACCGGCCAGGACATGCACGCTATCGATGTGATCGTACAGCAACGCCAAATCCAACTCGACGACATCACCACCGAGCTCGCCACCGTCGAATCGATCATGCATCGCGTCTGCGATGTGCACCAACAGCTCCTCGACAAGCACAGCCAGATCGTCGCCTCGATGAAGGTCCACCAAGGACTTGTGTCCTGCATTCGGCGGCTACCATCGGAGATTCTCGGCGAGATCTTCGTGCGATGTTTGCCACCCGAGACGCACATCGAGCCAGACACGCGAACGGCGCCGTTATTGTTGACAGGAGTTTGTAGAGGGTGGCGTAGGGTGGCGCTGGGCACGCCGAGGTTGTGGTGTTCGCTGTCGGTCCGGCCGAGCCACCATCGGGGGCAGCAGCCGGGCTTGTTCTTTTACCACCACTGGCTCTCCCGCGCACGGGGCTACCCGCTGTCGCTTGCCGTCGACACCCGTCGACCGCTCGACAACCCGGTGTGGCGTTATGAAGTGACGGAGCTCCTGCAACCATACACAAGCCGGTCTGTCCGGCTCCATGTCAAGTTTGACGATCCGAGCGCGGCGGACTTGTTGCTCATGGACGTACCCATGCTCGAGCACCTCACGCTGGAAGGCGACCTCTGCGCGACCCGAAAGATCACGATCGTCGCCCAGTCTACGCCCGAACCACAGCTACGCAGTCTGACGCTCAACGCGACCACGCTCAGTACGGACGCGCTGTCTGCGTTCGACCCCGGCTGGACGCATCTGACGCATCTGCGCGTTACGCTCGCTCGGGCGAGCCGTCAGCGGGACTTAGGACAAGGATCGATCGTGTTGACGCTCCTCGCACTCTGTCCGAACCTCGAGGACTTTGTGTTTTCCCCCGTCTTCGTCTCAACCCGGCAGGACGTCACGCCGCCGCCGCGGGCGATCACGCACGCGCGGCTGCGCTCGCTCGACGTCGTCGTACTCTATGGTGTCGGCTCTCTGTTGGACGCGCTCACGCTGCCCTCGCTGCAGCATCTCAAGATCAGGGATCTGGACATCATTCCGAGCGCGTGGCGGCATGAGGAGTTTAGGACGTTCGTAGGGCGGTCGCGGTGTCCGCTCGAGACGCTCAAGATTCATGGAGCACAGGTGTCGATGAGGAAGGAAGACAGGGCGGCATATGCGGCGATGATACCGACGTTGAAGCAGTTGGATGTGTGTCTGGCGGTCATGATGCACGGGTGATGCGGCGGTCGCGACGGTGGTGGGATTGGTGAGGTGCGAGGTGCGGGGTCTGGCAACAAGTCGCCATAAACAGATGCATTTTCAGGGGTGTAGCATTTGTTTTCTTTCTTCGTCATCGTTGTAGAATGCACGTTGTTCGGACTATGACCGTGGTCGGAATCGACCTTGAAAGCTTGGCTCAACGGTTCT
Organism: Leccinum sublutescens; assembly: GCA_038091555.1. NCBI lineage: Eukaryota > Fungi > Basidiomycota > Agaricomycetes > Boletales > Boletaceae > Leccinum > Leccinum sublutescens. The sequence goes on along the minus strand of JBBPOR010000302.1, from coordinate 15,388 downwards.
CCGTCGTTCAAGTTCCGAGTCCAGCGGAGACAACGGAGAGGCCGACAAGCGTCTAGTGCTGGGGGTGTCAGCTTGAGGTGAAAGACACGAAGGAAGAATGCACGAGGTGCGACTGGCTACACATCGTCCTCATATGCACGGCAACGTGGAGCCTTGTGAAACTCAACGTTAACTCTCACCACGCTGATGGCTGACAAACATCTAATCATCCCATGATACATACTTTGGATCGAACGAGAAGTTGTTCTTGGCTGAGGTGAAAGTTTGTGGTTGCACCGAAGGCGTTTGCAGTTAGAGCATAGAAAATACACCGACATTTCATACAATCTAATTGGTGTATGCATGGACACTTATCCTCGATAAGGGCGGTTGATTTTTTATTTATTTCGTACCATCATTCCGTGCGCCATGAGCCCTTGCTAGGTACGAGAGCCCAAAGGATCGTCATGAATGCCATCATGGCTACCAATCTGTTCGCAATACGTAAGAGCGGCCCTGCTACCAAAAAATTATACTCACAGAGGCTGCAGGGAGAGAATGCCCGACTTATTTGCGATCGTACCTGTTATAAAAGGCAACAACGCTGATCCTGCTTGACCAAAACCAGCGATCCATCCGATCGAACCTTTGCGTATCCCGTGAATTCCCGAATCATTTCCCGAGCTTCGACAGCGCTTACCAGTCAATAGCCAAGGTGGTAGTACCCGTCCAGAGTGATTCATCGCAATCGGGTACATAGGTCCCAGCAGGACGCCGATGATTGAAACGGTCACGGCATCACCGATCAAAGATGGTACTAGCCAAACGACCAACTCCAATCCGATAGCAAGAACGGCATAAATGAATAGCACCCTTCGTTCTCCGACCTGAAGGTATGGAGAAGTGTAACAACGCAAGTGAGACAAGGTATACCTTCTGATTGAGCCACAACAATGCAACACGGCCCACCATAAGACCTGTCAATACATCGACATGTAGTTGGGAAGGAATCGAACACTCCATTGATCCACGCACCTCCAAAAAATCCTGATGATATATATCCCGATGACGGTCCACCACCACGGACGTCGATAATATACGTCACGATCCAGCCTGATCATCGTCGGCATGAATCAGAGGATCGGGACACCATACGAAACATACCTCCGAGGGTAACCTCCACGCCAACATAGACGAGAATGAACACGGCAAGAAGGTGGACGTCCTTCAATGCAAATATCTGTCTGAAGGGGCTGTTTTCGCTCTCGCTTTGCTCCATTCTAGGCTGTCCGATCTGAGCCAAGCACTCTTGAGTATTGTGAGCGGTGGATACAAGTGAGTTACTAGGTAGAAACAGACCATCCTGACTCTTCAAGCGGAAGACTACAATCAAGAGCACGGTGTTTATCGATGCGATACCCAAGGAGAAGAGATAATGGAAGGACCAGTGTGAAAGCTGAGCAAACTGCGTGGAAACGAGCGGAGATGACAATGCACCAGCACCTTTAACGTCCGACATGTGAGTACCACGTTCCGGCGCAACTCACGAGGAACCATACCATAAGCCTACCCTCGTTTAGCTGTATGCGGTGGACGATGAAATAAAGGCATACGTACTGCGTGCAAAATTCCCATCTTGGTTTCTGCGTTATCCTTGAGGCTAGCTACGAAACCATTTGCCTGAGCATCCTGGGAAGCTCAGTGAGATAAGAGACCAATTCATTGAAAAAAAAACGGACCTGCATTGCCATCCCGATGCCGTTGATGGCATACCCAAATACGAAGGCTGGGAAAGGCAAGGCAGCAGATTGAATGCTGTAACCAATCATTTGGAATACAGATCCTGGAAAGAAAAACATTAAAATTATTGGCCCCCTCCCATTAGTTGATCGAAGGATATTTCTACCGAGAAGGATGACCTTGCCAAAACCATATCGATCATTCAATACCACGTTTGAGAACGCGCCTGTCAAAAACCCCTTTTCAGGCGGTCAATATCAGAGTTTCGTCCGTCCTGGACGCTCAGCCGACACCTACAACGCAAGCAAATACGAAAATAAGGGATACCACAGTAAAGTTGACCTGTTCGCGAGTTCAACATTCAGTACATTCTACTATTCCCCCGCCGCATCGCACGAGCACGAGGACACTCACGTGGTACACTTTTTGAATTCGTGGCAACAAGGGGCCTGTCGTTCCATCGTTCCAACCAGCGAGGTAGAGCGTCCAGCAGAGGGTCGCGAACTGTATGCGTGCGCGGAGGCGCTGTGCCTTGGTTCGAGCTGGAACTGTGCCGTCGCTGGCCACCGCGTGGGGAAGGACCTCCTTTGGCACAATGGTATCATCAATGGCGAAAGGCTTGCACGCGAGGTCGTTCAATTTGACGTTCGAGTCGTCGCCAACGCGGGTACCGCTCGAATCGTCGCCAGGTCGACCTGCCGGGTAGCGCGGATAGACACCACTTTGTGCAGAAACGCTGGTGGTCTGCGACATGTCCGGATCGATCAATGGGACAAAACTCGCTGCAAGTAGTCCGCACGAGGCCAGCGATATTTATATGTGGTTAAGACGTGTTCGAGTTCTCAATGTCATGATAACGATCCGGGAACGTGTTGCCAGTGGGCGCCGTGAGTAAGAGAATTGATGGATCTGAGTCATTCGGTTACTCTCAGAATGACCAGTTTTTTTATCAATGACTCGGCGATCCTGAACGAGACGTCCAAGACTCCAAGTGTCCTGGCTGCGGCTGGCGGTCCCCTGAAACAAATTCTGCATGGGGATGAAAATGACATATACAGTCATCCACCGCCGTTTGCGACAGCACTGCCGTTTGCGTCACGACCAGAAATTGAGTCGCTTTGCCCTGTGACTGCCCATCTGAGCCGCCTGACCCATCAGGACATACTACCATACTTTAGATACAGTATACGCAATGCATAGTAGTCGATGGATCTCGTGTGATGCATTGTTTTCAAGGAAAATGTAGGTGGTTTGCTATTCATTATTCACATTCTACATGAATTCATGTTACTAGTGTTCGAAGACCAGGTGAGTGCATGGAGGTAACCACAAATATTAATGTCAGCATAAAGATCTCGATGAATGATTCTGCACGGCATTGCCACGAGCATGCCGGCGCAGCATGTCTTCTGGGCCATTATCGACATCTTATCACAAATATTATTCCTAAAATGGAAATTGAGGCAGTGATACGACGGCGCTCGAAAAAATGTGGTCGAACGTCAGTTATAATGGTGGGTCGTGCATACTCTAAGGCGAAGAAAAAAAGCAGACAGTGGGAATGTGGATGAGAGCGGGGAGGACATGGATGACGATGCATCTGATGCCAGTGGCACCTCAAACGCAGGTGACGGTGGAATCGAAGATTGATAATCGGCTAGATACAGATCAACGTAATAGAATTGCTGATATGCCTTTTTTGGTCTGTCGCAAACGGTGGTGTGAGCACGATAAAGATCCAAACACTACATATGCAGCCATCACTACACAACCCCATAGATGGGGCCCATATTAATTTAAAGCACTATTTAGATGTATACAAAATGTCCTGTCACCTCCGATCTTATATATTTACCACTGTTGTGGTATACGTGTCCATGTAAATTTGCTGTCGCAAACGGCGGTGGATGACTGTAACATTGATTGATACACCTAATTGCTCTACTATGTATGCCGTAACGACTGAGACCATGTTCCGAAGTTTCGCCGGTATACAGGCACCGTATCACAAAAGGGTAGTCAAGGAAGCAAGCATAGGAACAATTTAGCCAGGTCAACGATTGCAAGCGTATCAAAAAGCACGATGAAAACAACAATTCGATGCGACGCGTTCAAAAGCGAAACCACCAGCAATATCGTACAAAACCACAAATACACATCGATCCAGCGTCTACTTCGCACGTGAGACACACAGCCAAACATATAAACTGCCGACTTACCTTCGCATTGACTACTTTGGAATAACCCGCCCGACGATCGACCTGACCCAGCGGTGCTGGCCTGGTGTGATAGGGATGTCGTTGGTATCTTTGTAGACGACCTTCTTGCCCGCTTTCGGCTTCAAGATGACTGTGTGCGAAGATCCACCGAAATGGAACATCCCAAGGTGCTCCCCAGCTGCAACGTCTACGGGCAGCTGTTTCAATTTATCGCTAAGACTGAGCGAAGACACTTCCGCCATTCCGATCCCGATGAGCGCAACCATCTCAAGATCCGAGGATGCCTCTGGTTGGATGATGAAAACGCAACGTGCAGCTGCAACACTAAGCCAAGGTTGGGAACGGATAAGGGCACCGTGAGGATCTCCCGTCACCAAGTCCGGGTCGTCGACGGGAGCGCCATCATCAGGCAACACGGCATAGTATGAGCCAGGCAATATGCTGACCGCGAGGAGGGTACCCTTAATAGGGCTGTGCCAATGATGGTAATCCTGAGGAGAAAGGAATGCCTGATATACAGACCCCCCGACGAAGCGTGAAGCATATTGAGACAAACTCTTTGGCGTGGTCTTGGGATCTCCGCCAAACATATCGTAGAGGGAGTAATTCTGACCCTTGAGCCAGAATGTGTCGTCAAGCTGTACGTTATCAGCAGTGCGGAGAGAGGTGGACTCGCAGGCATTGTAGATGACGGTAAGCTTGTTGCCGAAGGATTCAACGGGGCGCAGCTTGTCGATGTCGGTGAAAGTTCTGGTGAAGAAGGCGTCCCAGGATGGGTAGGCTGTCTGCGCCTCGCTGGGATCGACACCATAAGTGGCTTCGAAAGACATGCCTTTAAGGCCCTGCTCCAACACAGACAAGGCGTAAGGACTGAACCACCCGTTTTCTTCCTGGTTGAGTGTAGTGTTGGATCCCGACTGCGCGAGGTAAGTGCCCCAACTCTCTAGCAAAGTCTGCGTCGCCTTGTTGAACACCTCCAGACGGAATAGGTCGTAAGCTGCAGTGGTGTTACTGAGCAAGTCAAGGATGAGGTAAATTGGTACGCCAATCGGCTCGCCAATCTTGTCTCCATTCTCGTTGGTGACCACGATGACTTGAGGGGGGGTGCTGAGGACGCTGTTGAGAGCATTCCTCAAATGGACGAGGTCTCGCACGCGAAACCTTTCGTCTGATGCCTCCCACTACAAAGTACGAGAGTTCAGTTTACAGCCTTATCGTGAAGTTTATTCAACCATACTTTAGGATCCCTGTTGACTTGCCGGAACATGGCGTCAGAAAGAGGCTTCATGACTGGGCTATTTTCGATGGCACTGATGAATTTGGTGACCCAAGCGTTGTCTGCGGCGATAGCCCCCCGGAGAGTCGCAGCGACATGCTTCTGAAGGAAGGCTCTGTGACACGCAACATTTTGAGGCAGCCAGCCGTGATAAAGAGAGCGTTTCGTGAAAGTATTCTGTGGCATGATATGGTGGAATTGGGAAAAGTCGAGTTCTGATGGATGTCGTTGGATGGTGGAGAACGCTACCGACCAGACTTGGAGGTCGACTCTTTATACCCCGAGACTGATACCGATGCCACGTAAAACGACATGTCTGCAAAACTTCTCAGCGCCAGAAATCAGAGGTCCAGAGGTCCGAACCATATGATCTTGGCAATGGTGCGGTTATGGTGCGCACCGGTGCGGTTACAGTGATCGCCGAAGCATGCGGAAATTTCCGAGGCTCGCCAAGAGCGCCCCGAAACGTATTACATATTAATCCTCTATACATACTAGGTCAACATCTCACGGCCGCAACATCACGCGCAGTTCAATCTACGTACTTCTGTCATGCTATTACGCAGATATGCTACACGACCACTCCAAACAGACGGCTGAGATCAGTTACGCGCGGTGCTCATCCTTTTTTTGGATTCATTTCCGTTCCTGTGGGGTAACAGCGGATTGCAAAACAATACGGAAAATGCATTGAAAAAACTACCCCTGTGTATATACACAGGACGATCTAGACTAATAAACAAATAGGGCCTCATCAGTGCCCCACTTCCCCAGGTCCCCGGATATCCCATTAGGGTGGGCGTAAGGCCGCATGATATGGATCCCGTCGTTCTCCGAGTCTCCGACGATTTTAGACCCGAACTTGCACTGATCAGCGGTTGCCCGTGGTCAACCCGTGGCCCGTGGGTAACACGTTCAAAAGTCTCGAGTCACCAAGTACCTCCCACCTACATTTCTATACTACTTACCTCTCGTGTTGCACCGCAGATCGCTATCGCTATCTCAATTCGAGTGTACGATATCCATAGCATCCGCCAGTACTGCCTTCATCGCACGTAATTCATCATATCAAGGGTCCTGTATACGTTGATTTACAGGTTCGCGCGTTAAAAATCGTCATTCCACCCACGGGATGCCTTACGCCTGGCCCGTTGGGACTGGGAAGCGACGGGGCGAAGGTGCCCGGTTGCCGGCCCCTATACCTAAGTAGTATAGAGCGTCCTACATTATGGTTCTGTGCCCTGATGAAAATGGATTTAAAAAAAAACCTGCATGGATGCCATGTGCTCCAATCGCGGCTGATCTGGTGCTAAGCCTTGCTACTGACATGCACCCGCCGAGTCCACATTTCCTGGTGGAATGATGCTCGTAACAAGTCCGAGAAAACAGATTCAGTGTTTATGTGAATGCCGCTTCAAGTGAAAACCGTTCGCCGTCCGAGCGCCACATGATTTCACGTTTACGTGTGCCATGATTAGGACGATCTAGAGCTCAATCGGATCTATGGTAGGCCCGGCCAAAGGTACAAGGGCGTGGCGCCACTCCTGGAATCTTCCGTCGAAGCTTCGTCGAAGGCCAAGTCAGGTCCGACCGTACAACAGGGTGGCACTAGTGGATTACCGCAAATAGCTAAGGCCAGTGTCTATACACGTTCCTCCGACCGTCTTATCGTCCTTCGTTCCCACCAGTGTGCATGAGCAGGATGTCTCTGGTTTCTTCGTCGATTCGTCCACCAGTGTCGTGAGGATGTATCTTCTTGAGTCACATCAACTGAACATGGTACAATGCCACGACTGGAACCAGTGGAAACCCAAGCCCGCATAGTAAATCATCGGTTGCTGCAAACGCGCACATGCCCTTGGGCTCCATAATGTTGTGCTAGTCGCATCAGAAGCTCGACTACTAGTGTAGCAGGTAGACATTCAATTTAGAATGTAGGAGACCGCGATGTCTCAACTCCTGCATGGGAGACAGTCTGTGGGGTGACCTGTACTGTCATAGGGACGAGGGGTGTGAGACGAGCAGCTCATATTGTTGTCTATCTCCCAACCTGGTACCACAGCACAGCCAACAATGTCTGACAACCTGACTTTACAAATTCCTCTCTCTTGCCGAAGGAAATCACGTATTCGGTATTGATCCTACTCGGCCACCTTCCGGGAGTCCCAGCCTGTCCAAAAGTCAGACGGTTTATCAGGACTATAAGATTCATCTCGGAGTCCGCTTCAGTGTGTCCTCGAGAAAGATAGGGAAACATCTTGCTCGGGATAGGTGGTTATCCGGTCACCCAGGTAGTCAACGACAAATTTGCTGTCTCCACTCTCGCTGGACCTGGGCAGAGATGGCGTGCGACCTACAGAGAATTGCAGAAATATCTATGCAATGTTCAGCATCGCATTGAATGACCACCCGGTGAAGGGATGGGCGGTCCATTCAACAGATGGTTCAAACGGTGTTGCGGTTATTTGTTCTCACCTGCTGGATATGGCAATTTTTTTTACTTCGATGACAGATTAGGGCTATTATTGAAACCAGTACGACTAGCCAATTGTATCGGTCTGAGTGACTTGACGAATGAGTGCAAAGGATATACGCCAGAGGTGTACGAAGAAAGCCTGTTTCTTTGCATTACGTTGTTAGTACAGAACGTTGAAAATGAGGATCGAAACAGAGTTTCCATTACTGTAATGATATTGATGCATGAAGATGCTTGATGTGACGTCGAATTTCTCGGACGATCGTGAATTGGCGGCACCGTGAACGAATCGGAGACCGAAAACTCCTTCGATCGACTTCATTCCGTTGGGCAGCTTCGGCAGAGCCTCCGAGTCATGATCGCCTCCAGCCCACGTACTAGGTCATTTCCGTGTCTGCTTTAGTATCCGAAGATCTTACGGCGAAGTTTCACAGGAGGGAGTCAGTGTGCAAGGGAGGTTGACATGGGCTGTCGAACTCGTTTGCTGCGTTCGTCGGTCTTCCTTCTCCGAGGATTAGGACCGCGTTAGACCCGGTCTCGGGACGGTACGCGGATGGATGAGCGAGGAGGCGGCCCGGGCGGGATAGGTGCGGTTTCGAGGCGGCGGAAGCTCCCGTTAGTAGGGGGCTATTATAATGCTACCCCGAACGCCGCCCTTCCAGGGCCGTTCAGGTGAACTACCACTCATCTACCAGACAGAGGGTGTTAGTACGAGCAGTGACCACGAACGGATATGCTACAGGGCAGCAATCCGACGCGATAGTATTCGCGTTATTTTTTTTTTATTTTTTTTTAAGTCAATTACTGTCCCATATTCACGTTATTGGGAGAAGGTTGGTGAGAAGGGAGTTTGATCCCAGTGAGAACTCGCTCTGATGTTGATGTCTGTTACCGAATGTCAGAATGAATTTCATTTCAAATTAATCAACATATGTATCTCGAGTCTCGCAGTCCCACGACGCCAGCTCCAACGCAAGTTGAACGCCTTGCCGCCCTCCTTGGACTACCCAAGGTGCCTACCCGCGCCGGTCTCCTGTAAGTCGCCGCCGTCTCTTTACCATCACTCCCTCACTTATGTTTTCCAGCTTTCGGGAGACGTCCCCAGTCCAGATCAAGATCTTTCTCGAGACTTCGTTCGACCCCCTCACTCTCTGTGCATCCATGCACTCCTCACTCTGTGCCCATATGCTGGCTACCTCCCACTCCTCTCCCGTGCCCTCCTCTTCCGCCTCCTTGACCTCGTCAAGCCCCTCGACGACCTTGTTCGAAGCCTACGTCATGGGCTGCGCATATTACGGCGAACTCCGCATCCGTGTAGACCATGCCAGAGAGACCGTATCTCCTTTATGAACGAGCCTTTTTCCCACTCTGACAGGTTCGCCGTCTCTGGTCCGAGCAGCCCCTTGCTCTACGACAACATCACTGTCCAGCTGTCCCGGTCGAGCTCCTGCGTACCCGCTTGAGCACTTTTTCAACGGCGCTCCACAACGCTTATGCGCGCGTGATCGACCCCGAGTCAGTGCTCTTCCGATGAAGAAACTGCATGCCAGTCCACCCACTGGCAGTTCGCTGAACTTGTCACCGCAGCCAACGCCAAACGGCGCGCCCTCTCTCTGCGCAAAGCCCTCGTCGGACGCCGCAGGGAGCTCCTTTCGGAGCTGAGCGTACGCAAAGAAAAAGAGGTGTCCTGCCGCGCGCCAAGAAGCTGATCGAGGTGCAAAAAGAAAAGGAAGACGCTAAAAAGAACTTGGAGATCGACACGCGAGACGGCAGATCAAGTCGATCAGGATGATAAGAGACCAAGACGCTCGCTCAGGACTTGATGAAGCGCGGCAGGTTCAAGGTGTCGATCGCAGTGCGTCCTGGTCCATTGTCATTCCCTCTACTATCATTGATACCTTGTCTAGGACATGGAAGACTTGAGCAAGGACAGATCGAAGTCGAACAGCTGGAAAAGCAGAAAAAACGACATGAACATGCTTTGCCGATTGACTACATACCGCACAGAAGAGCGCCCGCTGCTCACGCAAGGCTATACTGGCCGCGAGACCTTTGACACACTGCAGAAAGCACGAGTAGAGAACAGCCTGGATTCGGAGGCGCGCTTCCAGGCTGTGGCGACCAAGAAACGGTTGAGCCGAATGCAGGGCGACAATACTGGAGCGCACGGGGGGACATTGTTGGTTTCATGCAAGGAGGAATATGAGAGACAACGGGCGGTGGCGGAGAAGAAGATGGAGGAAGAGGAGGAAAGGAGGAAGAAGGAGGAAGAGCAAGAGGTCGAGAGGAGGGCGGAGGAGTGGGAGAGAGTCGAGGCGGGTGAGTGTTTCTTGGTTGATGTCGGTTTGTGTAGTGGGACTGACTGGGATCACAGAGCAACATGCGGCAGAAGAGGCCGAGGTGGCGAAAAAACGGCAAGAAGAGGAGCGGTTGGCGGAGCAGCGTCGACAACGTCAGATCGAGCGAGCTGTTGCACTTGAAGAAGTTCGGAATACACAGCGGAAGGAAGAGGCGCAGGTTCAAAGATGCGTGCGCACTCTGCCAAGATGGTTCCTGTGGTTCCGCGTGCCGAGGGGCTTGGCGGACGCGTACTGCCACGACGACGAGCGCGCGCCTCTACGTTCGCAGTCCGGCGCCGTCGCCTATCAGTATGACTGCGACGTATGCGGGATCCACCGAGGATCGGAGGCGGCGCGTGGCGTCAACGTATTGAGTGGAAGCCTGGGTCGGCCGCCGGTACCAACGAGGGACGCAGACGGTTTCGTGATAGTTCCAGAGAAAAAGGTGTAGAGACCGCGGTGGTTCCTGAATGAGGGCCGAGGTCGAGGCTTGATGAGATTGATTTATGGTCGGTGTCGCGGATTTCTTTTCTCCTCTTGTCATTGCACCGTACAGTCATGTCCATGTTTTTTTGTTGCCTTTTCCTTTTCCTTAAGCATCTTTACTTAGCCCCATGACCCCATCTTCATCTTTTCCAAAAACATTTCATGGTTTCACTGTATCCATCAAGGGCCTACTATCATACTAGGTACTAGAAATGTTTTCCCTCTTGAGATTGGTTAGACTTAGACTACAGTGTGACTTTATATTTTGTAATATCACAGTGTTGCCAGCACTTTCATTGGTGGCTTCTAAAGTTTCCAATTCTCAGCAATAATAACCATATCTCTGCTGCAGCCTATGCTCAAAATTGCTCATTTTATGAAACCAACAATTTTGTGCCTCACTTTTCTTCCCCAAAATTTCATTCATGAACTAACATGCATGGATACAACATGACTGAGTACATTCTTGGCTGTGTAGCTATTTTTCTTTGCTGTGTGCATCTACTTTTCTTCTTCAAACAACTTGATATTCTGAGTCACTGACTTCTTCCATGTGGCATAAAGGGAGTTCATTGAACTTCATTCAATTGCTGAGAATACAAGGTTATTGAATGAAAAATGAAAGGTATGCTTAACACACTCATCCAATTCTGAAGAATGACATTCAAAATCATCTCTACCTTCTCTTCTTTGGATGCTTTGCTATACTGGTCAAAAATTCCCTTCATAGCTAATTTCACCTTCTTGGGTATGTCTGATGCCCTGTACTTTTGAGCAGCAGACACAACTGGTTGAGAATCCTTTTTCTGGAAGAGATAGAAAGAATGCTCCAGGATGAGCAGTATATCTACAAAGCAATGAAATAATTGATTTTGTTTTATTTCTTTCAAAAGAAAAAAAAATGAATATATATATACCAATAGTGGTTAGAAGGATTTTCTTCCATGTACCCATATTAATCTATGATTTTCAGTTGGATTGTCATACAAAATGAAATTGATGAGGAACTCACAGTACTATTTGGCTTCAGAATGGAAGAGTTACTGGTAACCAAAAGATTAGACTGAAAGATAAAATGTTAAGACCAAAAATAAAAGTAATTAAATCACATACTGTTTGATTGTGAATGATCTGACAATAACAAATTAAATTCAAATCAAACCAGGACATCATGAAAACAAATTCACCGTCTATACAGTAAAAAAAACAGATGGATAAAAATTAAGCACAATCAACAATTTGCACAACCAATACTTACAGTCTGAAATTGATGTAAAATTATATCAATGCTAATATATCACCACAAGTAATGAAGAACTTACATCCTGCCATTTATGACATGATGTTTCCAATACAATACAAGATGAGTATGCAGCCAAAAATATCATGCATAACTTACAGCCTGGAAATTAATAAGTGAAAAGTCAACAAAAAGAGCAAAATTAAGATCAATGATGTACTGCATACCATCTGTAACAAATCCAACATGTTTATTATTAGTATAATAATGCTTCATCATGTTGCATGATATAGATCTACCTCCTATAGTTTCAGAAATAAATAGTTATAAATAGTTAGGATGTTATTATCATTGTCCTAGTAAAATATAACTTACAATCTGTAATAAACAAAATAAATCAAGCTCAATAATTTGAATATGTGATTTAATAATAGAAAACTGACAAGCTGAAATCAGAATGAATGTGAGACAAAGATATATATCAATGATGATAATAAATTGATAATATGAAACAACATACATTCTGTAAATGAAATAATATATATATGATCAATGATCAGGTGGGAAGGTATCAAATCATCTATAACATACTGCCTGTTGTGTAGAAATAGAACAAATGATAATATTATGATTACAATTATTGAAATAGTTAGAAGATGGAAAACTTACAAACTATGAATAAGAGAGCAGATCAATGCATGAATGAATATAACTCAGCATTCACCCTTGATAGCACATTGGACAATGGACAACTGACATCCTGTCATTTCCAGAGCAGAACAAATAGACATGACATTATCAGTATCACCACTCTTTCTGGCAGATTCCACAACAACTCACATCCTGTCATTTCCAGAGCAGAATAAATGGACATGGCATCATCAATATCACCACTCTCTGGCATATTCCACAATGCACAACCCACTTTCTTTCATTTCAAAAACAGAATAAATGGATATAACATCATCAGCATCACACAATTCACACTTCATAATGCACAACTCACAAACTGTCATTTCCAAAGTAGAATAAATGAACATGGCATTATCAGCATCACCACTCTCTGGCACATTCTACAACATTGTACACAACTCACATCCTGTCATTTCCAGAGCAGAATAAATGAACATGGCATCATCAACATCACCACTCTCTGGCACATTCCACAATGCACAACTCACAAACTGTCATTTTCAGAGCAGAATAAATGGACATGGCATCATCAGCATCACCACTCTTTGGCATATTTCATAGCACAACTCACATCCTATCATTTTCAGAGCAGAATAAATTGACATGGCATCATCAGCATCATCACTCTCTGGCATATTCCACAATGCACAACACACTTTCTGTCATTTCAAAAGCAGGATAAATGGATATGACATCATCATCATCATCACACAATTCACATTTCATAATGCACAACTCACTGTCTGTCATTTCCAGAGCAGAATCAATGGACATGGCATCATCAGCATCACCACACTCCACTGTGACAATGCACAACTCACTGTCTGTCATTTCAGAGCAGAATAAATGGACATGGCACAGCATCAACACATTCTACAATGTACAACTCACATACTGTCATTTCCAGAACAGAATGAATGGAAGTGGCATCATCAGCATCACCACTCTTTGGTATATTCTATGTTGCACAACTCACTCTCTGTCATTTCCAGAGCAGAATAAATGGACATAGCATCATCAGCATCACCACTCTCTAGTATATTCCATAATGCACAACTCACATACTGTCATTTCCAGAGCAGAATAAATGGCCATGGCATTATCAACATCACCAGTCTCTGGCACATTCCACAATGCACCACTCACAAACTGTCATTTCCAGAGCAATAAATGGCCATGGCATCATCAGCATCACCACTCTCTGGCATATTCCACAATGCACAACTCACTGTCTGTCATTTCAAAGCAAAATAAATAGACATAGCATCATCAGCATCACCACACTCTCTGGCACATTCTACAACATTGTGCACAACTCACAGACTGTCATTTCCAGAGCACAAGAAATGGACATGGCATCATCAGCATCACCACACTCCACAATACCCAACTCACTTCCTGTCATTTCCAGAGCAGAATAAATGAACATAGCATCATCAGCATCACCACTCTCTGGCATCCACAATGCACAACTCACATACTGTCATTTCCAGAGCATAATAAATGGACATGGCATCATCAGCATCACTCTCTGGCACATTCCACAATGTACAACTCACAGGCTGTCATTTCCAGAGCAGAATAAATGGACATGGCATCATCAGCATCCCCACTCTCCAGCATATTCCATAAATTATGCACAACTCACATTCTGTCATTTCCAGAGCAGAATAAATGGACATGGCATTATCAGCATCATCACTCTCTGGCATTTATACAATGCATAACTCACTCTCTGTCATTTCCAGAGCAGAATGGATGGAGATGGTATCATCAGCATCACTACTCTATGGTATATTCCACAATGTACAACCCACTGTCTGTCATTTCAATAGCAAAATAAATGGATATGACATCATCATCATCACACAATTCACATTTGATAATGCACAACTCACATCCTGTCATTTCCAGGAGAATAAATGGACATGGCATCATTGATTCATCAACATGACCACTCTCTCGAATATTCCATAATGTACAACTCACATACTGTCATTTCCAGAGAAGAATGGATAGAGATGGTATCATCAGCATCACCACTCTATGGTATATTCCACGATGCACAACCCACTTTCTGTTATTCAAAAGCAGAATAAATGGATATTGCATCATCATCAGCACCTCACAATTCATATTTCATCATGCATAACTCACTTTCTGTCATTTCCAACATAGGATGTCATGATATTAGTTAAAATAAATTTTATACATTCATAGGAATGACAACTCACCTTCTATAGTCCCATCAGTGTAAAACAGATAATTGACAGATATTCAAATTTCATGTTTGAACTAATTCATATCAAAGCCTTGTCTTACCCAAAAGTGTGGAAACCATCTTGCCAGAAGTTTTGGATCTATAATATCCAAGCTGTGCATGGGAAGTGCAGATTGATGCAGCTTGTCAATGTTAGGTATGACACTTGTTAAAATCATACTATCAGTCTTTGAAGAATATTTGATCTTTGATGCTCACTCTTGAACTGCATATCTAACACACAATGCTATATTTGTTTCTTGTGCAGTAACAAATAGCATTTGCAAAGCCTCATTCAGAGCTCCTGCTGTACTTTCCAGCAATATGTTACATCCCTCATTTGAGTTGTGCATCCCTTGTATCCATGCAAATTCCGTGAGCTGTCTCAATGATTTTATTGGAAAAGAGACTAATACCTCTAATCCGAACACTATATTTTGGTGCATACTTCAGTTCAGAGAGACGACCCCATACATTAGCATTGTCGAAAACTCCATCCATGAGTTCATGTGCCTTTGCTACCTTCTCCTGAATTGGCAGCTTTCGAGCATCCCCAGATAGTTCACTCATGGCGACAGCCAGCAATGCATCAAACTTGGTGAACAACACAATAACAGGCACTGGCCAAGCTGTGAGCTCGAAAAAATACTGTCAAAAATGAGCCCACCATTTTTCGTATC
>JBBPOR010000301.1:0-26771 GCA_038091555.1 Leccinum sublutescens | reverse complement strand
GTGTCGATTTCGTGCAAGGTTATCAAGGCAGGAGATGGCTTGCAAGAAGCAGACGACATTGGATCAGTACTTCGTACGCCAACGTAGCTGTGTGACATTTGGGTCACACTTTGTCACACTTCCTCGTCTTGCATATCCATAATAATGCATTGGGTTTGGTCGGCCCCGACGTTATGCATTATGAGCATATGTACTGTATTGAGCGCCGAGGCCCGCCTCTGAGAGTCACCTTGCCGGACCTGCGTACCGTATCACTACGGGCCCGATCAATATTCTGTCTTTACGAAATGCCCCGTGATCGGCGGTGCCCTACTAGTGTGAGTGACGCGACATCCCGACTGGCTCGGCTGAAGAATCTCCTTGAAGTTCTTTTCTATTTCCGCATTGCACTACTAGGGCCTCAGACTACTAGTATCAATCTCGTTGAACTGTATTAAATGTGAAGGTCTAGAATCAGGAGTAGTCAGTTTAAAATGTCGTATTTGGAGCGATTCCGTCCTCTACAGCTTTCTCTTTGATTGGGTGGCTCAACGTGCATACAAGGGTGAGTGCTGGCTTGAATATCCGAGGAAGATTGACGCAGAGAATTCCAGTCGAGTTAGCTGCTGCGAAATCATGCAGAATGCCCGAAACTTGATCCGTCACCTGCTTCTGGAAGCAGTGTACGTATCATGCAGGTCCCAGACACGTACAGGATAATGGGTCAACAATAAACATCTCGGCGTGGAACCTATAATGTAGTGAGCAGGATCCATGATGCGAGAGTTTGGGCCCGGACCGGTGGCCGGATTACCTAAGGAGGTATGTGCAAAAAAGTTGGTTGATAAATCTTTCTTTACTCCGCCACCTTTGGGGTCTTTCGTCGACTTTGGAGAATTCCCGCTAGGGTACTTACAACCTGACGTTGGTGCTCGCAAGATGGAGAACTTCTAGCGCTTTCGGTGTTTCGAAGATCGATTTACAAAGAAATGGAAGACTCCTTCTCTTCCCAGCTCTTCTTCCTCCCTTGACGTCTACCTACTGATGTGTCTCTTCAACATTGACCCGTGGTTGTCTCCCCGCTGTAGCAGGACAAGTACCAGAAGTTCTCCCTTGATAATCCGCCACCGGGCTCCCATGAATCCAGGTTTCGGTGGCCACAAACTAGGCGCGAATGGTACGCTGGTGAGCTAGCAGATTGCCAAGTTCTCGGAACAGACACTCACTACCACGGAAGCTAGTGGTGGAGCTTTGGCTTTGCCAAGGCGATCAAGCTTCCAGAAATTCCATAGGGCTGACCTTCTCTAGTAGAATTTTTTTGACCTTTATCGCGCTGGTTCATTGGTCCTGGTGACTTCGTGTCCCAGGAACCATCAGCGCAAGGGTTCGCTGCCTTGTGCGCATCAGGAAAGTACTTGTGCATCGGTTAATTTCTCCTCTGCCCACGCTGGACGATTTGCTTCGCAATCGTTTCGGTCAGGTCAATGTCCCTCTTTACTGAGCCTGTATCCCGTTATGGATGCGCCCTTGCCACAGTGCCGCAGAGGGACTTGTATAAGGCGGGGGTCTTGACCGTCACATCTGGGTCGTTAATATTGAAGGGAAGCTCGGGACTCGGTGTAATAGTAACTTTATCTTTGGGTGTTATGTAACTGCAGCCGATCGTCCATACCCTTCAGATTCGAGAAGAGACAAGAAGTGGAAAGCCATTCGCTTCCCTCGGGCTCGCTCGGTCATAAGACCCGCCTTATTATTTTAATGCCCGGCTACACGTCTGAATCCTATCTTGGTCCCTGACACCACTCAACCACCAAGGTGCGCTCCCGAATATTGCTTTATATAAATGATCTTGCTAATTAGCGTCTTGGCAGTTTGCACCTTGTGCACGAATTTCCTCCGGGCGAGATGCCCACCCCTGACTCCAGCAAGATAATCATCCTTCCGGTATTTGCAGGGCAGGGAACGACGAGAACCAGCTTAAGCCATGCAGCTGACCAGGCACTTCGCGATGCGGACTCTCCCGCCGGCTCCATCCTTCTCTCCTCATGTCTGGACGCTTTTCTCGCAGAAATCGCGTCTCTAACCCCTGACGAACTCGACCAGAGTGGCATATACCCGTTTGATTTCAACGATCCTCGCCGTTTGCTCACGCCCGACCCCAAATACGCCAAAAACCACATCCTCTCTGCCACCTTTCTCTTTCTAGTACAGGCACTACGTTATCACTCCTACGTTCAGACTACTTCCCCTTCTCGCTCTTTTCCCAATTTCCTCGACGGCAACATCGATCATGCCATCGGAGTCCTAGGTCTATCTTCTGGAATATTCCCTGCTTGCGTCGTTGCTGCATCCCGCAGCACACTTTCCTACATCAACACTGCTGTCGAAGTCTTTCGCTTGGTATTTTGGATCGCTCTCCGCGTCTTGCAGTTCACGAGAAAGCTTGTCAAGGAGAAACCCGTGGATCTCACCCTTCCTTGGAGCGTGGGGTGCCTTGGGTTGACGAAAACCGAGGCTGAGCATCACATCGCTCGATTCGAACAAAAGGCGAGTTCGGAGTCATCTTTTATTGCTCTCGTTGACCGGTTGCTTTAGTATTGTCGAGTTCCCTCACTCCACGTGACGGCTGTACTCGACGAGAGGAACGTGACGGTCTCAGGCCGACCGGACCTGTTGGTCAAGTTTTCGACTTTTGTATCTCGCCATTGCACCGTGCACCCCACGACCGTTGACGCGCCCTACCATTCTGACCTGCATTCGCCAGAGACACAAAACCAGATCTTGGCTGACCTTGACAGGCGTAACATTCGATTCCCGGACTATCAAGATCTGTGCTGCCCACTGAGATCGACAATCTCTGGGGACATGGTCGTCGGGCCCAGTTCCGATTATCCATCGCTAGTGGCACTAGTGCTCGACATGGTGCTAGTTCGCCCCGTGAATTGGGATCTAGTTGCGAAGAAGGTGGCTACTGTCGTTCCGCCGAACGTAATTCTCGTGGCTGTCAACATCGGTCCTGGATCGAGTACTCTGCGCGCATTGGAGAGAGCGGTGCCTGAACTTGTGCTGCGTTGCGTCGACGCAGCTTCACCAGATACGATCGACGACACTGCCGTTCTGAGCCCCGCAAAACAGGAACCGATCGCGATCATTGGCATGGCGGCTCACACGCCGGGGGCTGCTGATACTGCCCAGTTATGGGAGGTACTACAAAGAGGTAGCAACACCATTTCAAAGGTTAGCATGGTTGATGGGCTCGTTCTTTTCATTTAGGAATAAACTGATTGATGAATCCATTTATCTAGATTCCGGACGATCGTTTCCAATTTCCGTTGCACGATAGCGGCGGGATCAAGGCGGGATCGTCCTCGTCTCCTTGCGAGCTCAAGGTCCAGACGGGTAATTTCATGGATGATTTCGCCAATTTCGACCACAGGTTCTTCAACATCTCTCCGCGCGAGGCGAGAAGCATGGACCCTCAGCAACGCGTTCTGCTGCACACGGCTTACGAGGCGCTCGAGAGTGCGGGGTACGTGCCTGACGCGACGCCCAGTTTTCGGCGCGCCACGTTTGGCTGCTATGTCGGAGCGGCGACGCAAGACTATGCCGAAAATCTTGCTAACAACATGGACATTCACTATAGCACCGGTGCGCACTGGCGTGACGTTCTTTGCACGAACAGAGAGCTGACTATATTTCAAGGCACGTTGAAGGCGTTCTTGAGCGGCCGCATATCCTATGCTATGCAGTTTGGTGGACCGTCGGTCGTGGTGGATACCGCTTGCTCGTCTTCGATCGTGGCCATCCATCAAGCATGTCGAGCGTTGATGATCAGAGATTGCGATGCAGCCCTCGCTGGTGGCGTCAACGTCATGGCAAGTCTCAAGGTACGCACACTCAGTCCCTTGGGCCACATCTAGATCGGGGGTTACATGAGAATAACCTGTGGCGCCAGATGTTCGTCGGCCTAGAGCAGGGTCACTTTTTGAGCCCCTCTGGCCAGTGCAAGACCTTCGACGCGTCCGCGGACGGGTATTCGAGGGGAGAAGGATGTTGCTTATTCGTCCTGAAGCGGCTGAGCGACGCCATCGCGGAGAACGACAACGTCTTGGGTGTCATTCGAGGCGTCGAAGTCAACCAAAGCGGCCTGGCGCCGTCCATTACTCACCCGCACAGTCCAACACAGGCTGATCTCCTCAGGACGCTCCTCGCGCATTCTGGTATCCCACCGACTCACGTCAGCGTTGTCGAAGCGCACGGTACCGGGACTGAAGCGGGGGACTCGTCCGAACTCGCGAGCATCCGCTCGGTGCTTTGCCAGGGCCGAACGCGAGACAATCCACTCCACGTCTCGTCGATCAAGGCCAACATCGGCCACCTCGAGGCGGCGTCTGGGGCCGTGGGGCTATGCAAGCTGTTGTTGATGCTGCGGCACAGCGTCATTCCGGCCCAGATTTCACTGAAGACGCTTCATCCGCTCATCGCGCCCCTAGATGTCGACCACACGGTCATCGACACTGTCGCCACGCCGTGGGTCTCTGATGGATATGGACATGGATCCGCTCCGAGGGTCGCCGTGCTGAACAACTTTGGCGCTTCGGGTTCGAACGGGGCGCTCGTACTCGAGGAGTATGTTAACTTGCGGTCAGATAGTCTTCCTCAGCCTCCTGTTCGGACGTCGTCATCGACTTTCGTGTTCGGTATCTCAGCTCAGACGGCTGGAGCATTGGAGAACCTCCGAGCACGCTATATGCGCTGGCTTTGCGACGCACAAAACGAGGGCGTGCCATTCTGCGACGTGGCGTACACCGCTACCGCTCGCCGTCAGATATATCCTTTCCGACTGGCTGTGGCTACGAGGGACAGGAATCAGCTCGTTCCAGCGCTCGAGACTTCGCCCGTCACCCAGGTCGATCAACGGCACGGAGGTCAACAGAGTCAGGGTCAGGTGATCTTCGTTTTCCCTGGCCAGGGAAGTCAGTATCTAGACATGGGCGCTTCTCTTTACGCCACGTCTCCGGTTTTCAGGAGTTGTATCGATCGGTGTCATCGATGTCTCCTTGCGCTCGGGTATCACGGCATCCTGCCTCTCATCTCATCAGGGACGACCTCTGACTACGGTGAGTTTGGGGTGGAAGAGGAGTTCGAGGCATATCAGTGCGCTGTGCTCGCTGTCGAGTTTGCGTTTGTTACTCTGTGGAAGCATTGGGGGGTAGTTCCCGCTGGCGTTATCGGGCAAAGGTAAGAGTCGTTGGTTTCTTTGCTTATTGTGTATGTGAGCTGGATGTGCTAAACGATGGACTTCACTTAGTCTAGGAGAGTACGCCGCGATGGTGACGGCTGACGTTTTGTCGATCGAGACTGCGCTATCCATCGTGGCGAAAAGGGCACGCTTGATGTCCCGTGCATGCGCAATCGGAAAAACAGGAATGATTTCCGTCACCCTTCCGTCCGCACAGGTGCAAGAGGTTCTGGCCACTCGAGGGTCGTCGTTTTCGAACGTGACGATCGCGTGCGTGAACACGGAGTCGTCTTGCGTGGTTTCGGGGCCAGTCGGAGAATTGAATACGTTTGCCGCATACATGAAGGACAATTTCCGTTGCAAGACGGTCGCTCTTCCTGGGGTGCAACTTGGCTTCCATTCGTCCGCCATGGATCCGATTCTGGACGATCTTAGGGATCACATCGTGACGCTTCCCATCCATCCCCCGTCGATCCCCATCGCTTCCAATGTATTAGGAAGTGTCGTTCCCGTGGGCGATGGTTCGACGTTCCAGGCTGAATATTTTGCAAAGCACTGCCGCCAGCCCGTTTTATTTGCACAAGGTTTAAGGGAACTCGAACGATACGTAGACCCTTCCCAGATCGACGCGTGGATAGACGTTGGGCCACATGCGATCTGTTTGCCCATGATCGAGGCGACGCTGTCGCCGTCCAGAAGGACACAATGTCTAGCGTCGATGGTCAAGGAAGTTCCTGCGTGGGATACGCTGATGGGTAGCTTGGCCCAGCTGTACCGAACCGCCGTTCCCGTGAATTGGAGGCGCGTTTTCGAAGAGCGCTCTGATGCGTGTTCTTGCCGCGCCGATCTGCCCACGTATCCGTTCGACTCACAGAAGTTTTGGGTGCCGCACAACAACCAGAGTAACAATAACCAACGTGCTCTTCTCCCACCCCCACCCCTTGTTATTACTACCTTGGACCCGTCGGCGATCCCGCATCAGGTGGTAGTTCTCGACCACCCGATGCTATCTTCCTGGTCTCAATATCCGTCCCGTCAGAACGGCAACGCAGCGATCTTCGAAACGCCGATCAGCTACCTGGCGCGGTACATCGACGGGCACAAGGTGGGCGGGCACGCGTTATGCCCGGCGTCGGTATACCTCGAACAGGCACTCGCTGGCGCGATTCTCACGCAGCAATACCTAGAGCAAGATTTGGAGCTGGGTTTCGGGCGGTGTATGCCCGTGCTGCGGTCTGTCGAATTTTCGCGTCCGCTCGTGTATCGGAAGGAGTTCCCACTCATCATACATACGCATGTGACCGTGCACGAGGATGGGACGGGCACGTTTAGCATCACGTCGAGGTTGGAGTATTCGCGCGAGGAGCACGTTCATGTGCACGGTGACTTGAAGTTTACTTCGGTGAGGGAGGCGAGGGTGAATTTGGGGCGCGAGTTGCCGACGATCGAGGCTTTCAAGAACAAAAGCGAGGGGATCACGACAATGCCGGAGGTGTTCACGACGCACACCACGTACGAGGTGGTCTTTCCGCGGGTGGTGGAGTACGCTAAGGACTATCATGCCATTCAATCTCTCATCGTCGATGGCGACGGTGCCTCTGGCGTCGCCCGCATCTCACTCTCTGGTTCGCTAGGCGCACAGCTCATCTTTCTGGACACGCTGCTCCATGTCGCGGGATTCATGCTCAACATGCGCGGGGACGTCTCGGACGCGTACATATGCAGTGGCGTGGGACTACTCAAGGTGCTGCACGAGCTGGTCGAGGACGAGGAATCTTACACGGTGTATTGCACCAACAACTGGATGTCGTCACGCGACTTTGTGACAGCGGACGTGTGGGCGGTCCGGGAATGTGGCGACGCAACTGATCCGCGGGTCGTCGTCGCACAGGTTCGGGGCGCGCAGTTCCGTAGGGTGAGGCTAACGAGCCTATTTCGAGGGCTGGCGATCGCTGCAGCAAATCCAAAGGAAAAACGGAATCGGATGCGCACGGACTCGAACGCGATCATCACGCCGGCCTCTCCGCGCAGCGTCATATTTGCTCGCTCGCGTTCCAACACGCGGACTACTATGTTTTGTGGCGGCGGCGGGCTTGGTATTGACGAAACAAATACAGACGGATTTCGGTCAAGGAGTTGTAGCGGGCCGACTTCGCCGTGGACGTTGGTCTCGGAGGGCGGGGAGGCGTTTGAGAAGAAAATGCGTCCTACCAAAGATGTGATGGACGTAGACAGTGAGCGTGTTCACGCAATCATGGCCGAGGTACTTGGAATCACGGACGGCGAGGGGATTGCGGACGAAGCCGATTTGCGTTCGCTCGGGCTTGACTCGCTGGGGTCGATCGAGGCGCAACAGGCGTTGAGGGTCGCGTTGGGCCGGCCTGTTCCACATGACGTTTTTGTGAAGTGCCAGACGCTCTCGGCGCTTTGCGAGTTTTTACTCTTGGACGACGATTGTCTGGACGATCAGGAGGACGACGCGGACGGCAAGATCATCATTCATGGCGAGAAACCTCCATCTCCAGACTGTCGCGGTTACGCCGACGACGTACCTCTCGTCGTGTCCTTGCAGCGGTGCCTCGGAAGCATGAACACTCCAATTTATCTAGTGCATGACGGGTGCGGGCTGGTCGGTCCGTACGAACGTCTCTCGCCTTTGGACCGGGACGTTTGGGCGCTCGGTGATCCTCGGTTCCTTTGCGACGAGCCATGGGAGAGTATGGAGGAGATGGCACGGGTGTACGCGTTGGCAATAGAGCAGCACGCAAGTGGTGAGGAAATGATCCTCGGAGGTCCGTCCTTTTTCGCGTCATCATCCGAGTAACGTGGTCTGACCAAGAGTTGCTATGCAGGTTGGTCGTTTGGAGGCGTTGTTGCGTTCGAGATGGCACGAATTCTGGTATCGCGCGGCGTCAAGAAGGTGAAAGGGGTCATTTTGATTGACTCGCCTCCGCCGACAGCGCCGCCCTTGTTGTCCGATGGGTTCATTCGTTGTATCATCCGAGATATGGATGATCAGGATGATCGAGAGAGAACTATCGCCCATTCGTCGTTATCGGCGCAGGCGTTGGTCGCGCGCCAGTTCAAGCGAAGCACGGAGCTGTTGGGCAAGTTCGCATTGGGGGCACGAGACGCAGAGCAGTTGTCCACCTTCAATCACCCGGTCGCATTTTTGAGATGTACTGCGGGGTTCTGTCCAGGCAGGTTCGAGAAGGAGGAGAGGGAATGTGTGCCTGCGTGGTTCAGGGAGCGCAGCGACGTGGAGAGGACGGTGGGCCCTTGGGAGGAGTTTGTTGGAGGGCCGATTCAAGTTTGGGACGTACCCGGGCATCATTTTGAGCCATTCTCGCGAGTGCGGGTGAGTCTCGTTCTCCTCGGATGCACATATTTTGGATGATGTCAAATGCTGATGCCGAGTGCGATAGGTCGAGGAGACGTCGGTGCAGCTTGCGCTCGCCTGTCGACACCTGGATACGCTCTAGTCACTGATACGGTTTAGACTGGGATCCAATTTTGCGACCGGTTTTCCTTCCTTTCCTTTCCTTTCTTTTTATTCTTTACTTGCTAGATCGATCGAACTGTTTCGTGGCATTCTTTGTAGAATCACTTATTTCGTATGTCTCCTTCCTTCCTTCGTTTTTTTCTTCGTGGAACCGTTTAACTTAGGAGTTGCTCACGCACATCGCATTTGAACCATTACACTGCATCATACTACAAGTTGGGGCAACATTGTAACGTTTTTATGGATAGTTGTGAACGATTGATATGATGAAAGATGAAACGGGTCTTTGGTGCGTTCGATACGTGCCAAAGACCGAGCCACACACATACAGTATGTAGGGCTAGCACCGACGTATTTTCTGTGCGCGATGGACCTGCCATAGTATAGACTCGATCCAAGGGTGTGGCGAACATCTCCTTGGCCTGGCTCTTTTCTGTGGGACTAGCATCTGCCCTGGCAGGGGTATGTTTTCAGGTTGACCGTTGTCCGCATTGGTCTCCGACTTATAGCCGCCCTTGAGAATCGAGATACAAGTTGTCGAGCCACGCAGACGTGGTGATAGAGGAAGAAGTCGACAGTGCTTCAAGCCGCTGGATTCCTGGTGGAAGTATGTATCGCCACGTCTGATGGACACATCATGCCATGAGCTTTCTCAATTGTGGGACCATATGTAGTAGTTCCTCAGCATGCAGGGCCCAGGCTCAGAGTCAAAGTGAAAAAAATTATTGCAAGGGTCCTTTCCAAACCTGGAATGATTGCATGCGTCTTGCCGTAAACGGCCTTGAGGCAGCAGCCGAGAGGTGGGTAGGTGCGCTGACAAGGGCGAGGATGATCGATATGATCGATGAGCGCTGAGCGCTGCAAGGCCGGCCGACAAGCGATTTGATGAAGCCTTCAAAGGCACCACTGGCCGCAGCGGTTCGCTTACGGTGTCGCTTCTTGCCCTGCCAGTGTGACACGAGCTACGGTGACGAGCACGAATCAAGCTTTCTGAATAAAAGGTGAAAGCCTCACCGTCGTCTTCACAGCCGCGACCCATTATGATTTACGGTCCGTCGCTGTTGTCTTGCTACTTACGAGAGCCTTCTCCCGTCGACGGTCTTGCCACCTTTCCTTTGGATGCCGACCTGACAGATCTTATCCTCACCACGATTCCTGATATTCGCACCCTGCAGTCCTTCGTGTTATGCTCAAAGTTCATATACAACGTCTTCGATTCCCGCCGTACATCTGTCCTTCGCGCAGTCGTGTCCAACCATTTGGGCCCTGCCACATTACCAGCCATACGACTCCTCAAAATCTTGGTCAACATCAACGGCTGGTGGCGTAGCTGGATTTCCCCGTACCCCGTGGAGAAACTTCCCATAGAGGAGGATTTCCGGCTCGACAACCCTCGGCTCGAGATCACTATGCGGGAAGCTAAAATGCTTGCCGCCAACCATGACATCGTTCGAGAGTTCGAAGGGCTGTATAGCTGGAGGTGATTCATTACTAGTTTCAACTGCAGGTTTTCACTTGGAGTATTCTCAGTCGCTCATGGTTTGTGTTGTATTTCAGGGAAAAGGACCCCCGTTCGACCTCGAGCCGGCTTGCGCCGTGCGAGTCTGAGCGGTTCCAAACAGCGATGTACAGATTTTGGTCCGTGTGCGCACTGTACGGTCGCCCTGCGCCCGTGAACCGTGTCGCGAGAGTCGAGTCTGAGCGCCATGACAAGATGCTGAGCGACCTCGGACAGATGCAGACCAGGTTCCTTTACACCTTTACACTAGAGGAGATGGTGCCGTTGTTCCAGGTTTGGACGTTTGTGTTGGATTTGGCGACGTGGGCCGTGAGGGCCGAGTTTTTCCCGCAGAGAGGTTCGTAATTGTTTTCTTTTTTCTGTTTGACCGTTTTCCTCAATACATATTTCGGATGGAAAGTGAGAAGCCATGGCTTCTTGGAATCATACCTCGTCTGGTCTGGACCTAAAACGACTTTGCGAGCCTTCAAAGGAGATTTGGTGGGCGCGAACCGCAAAGCCTTTCCAGCTCTGTCTGCGTTTTATGTACAGTTCTCCTACTTGATGAACTTGGCTCGTTCGCAAGTGCAATCGAATATTCGCTACAAGATCTTGATATCCACCGAGCCAAATTATCTGAGCACTCTGAAATGTGAGCTGTCGTCCATATGACCTCGGCAAGGCTGAACACGATTCAATGCAGGCAGAACGTGCGAGGCGTCCTCTCAACACTCATGGTTGTGGAGCGAATCAAGTTGGTGGAATCCTTCGTCGCGTGGAGATTCAGTTGACTGACGTAACATTCAATGGGACTTTAGATTGGTCTTACTTGCGCGGGATATGGCCGCCCTCCAAGTTTTCCGA
Source organism: Leccinum sublutescens (assembly GCA_038091555.1). Lineage (NCBI taxonomy): Eukaryota > Fungi > Basidiomycota > Agaricomycetes > Boletales > Boletaceae > Leccinum > Leccinum sublutescens. Next base: position 15,686 of record JBBPOR010000301.1, on the reverse strand, counting down.
TATCCTCGGCATTGAGTGGGAAGACGATGTCGACCCAGATCTGGTGGTGGAGGTCTGTCGCGACACGCCTTATTCCCTCCTTGTGGGCGAAGCATTCAACATGCCAACTTGGGAGGATTCGTGGAAACGCAGCCACTGGCTTTGCACGCCCTGTCTCCAGGACTACTTGTACGATAATATAGAACAGGTTTTCGAGGATCGAGGTATCTATTACACCGAATCCACGTTCGATCTATATTAAGGTAAGTACAACGCTCCAGTTTGGAATGATCGCGGTGCACCTAATGCATACTGTGGTGTTATTATAGATGCCTCGTGCTTGTTCCCCTAGATGATCCGTCGCGTTCATTTCTACCAGGTCAATATTGATTGTGTAACGATCTGAATCTTGTAGTGCAGTTTATTCGTTTTGACTTTCTTCATCTCTGTCGTTCCCAGCGGTTCGCACACAACAACATTGTTTCCAACACTGCTGAGATTTTTGACGTGCCACTCACTGCTCGCTCGGTGCCTCCCACGTGTGGATCGTCAACGTCCGACGTCAACAGCATGAGACACTTACACCAGAATATCACTCGGTACTTACTTTTTGTCAATGACAGTATAATCGGTTCGGGGAGAAAAGTGTGACCTCTTTATAGGGCGCGATGGTGTTCTTCTGGGCTGTCAACGAATCTTCTCAACGTTGGATAGAAAGAGGTCCCATGCCGCGGCGAACATCCAATCGTAGAGAAATTTGGAAAGTGGTAGATTCACCCCGAGACATGAACTACTTTGTGGACATTGATTAGTAGAGGGTCGGATTGTGGTGCAGTGAGGCACGAGCGAAGCCACAGTGCAAGGTCTTCGGACAAGCGACACAAGCGAGAGGCACCGCTTCCGCGCTTCCTCTCTCGCCTCCACCACGCCGCTCATCCGCCTTGCAGCGCTCGTCCGAGCCCGTTTCAGCACACCCACCCACCACGCCCTGCCTCCATATCCCATTCCGGCTCCTCGCAGCTCACCCCCCTGGGGTCCGGAGCGCGCGATCCCGACTTTCGAGTACTCACCATACCCGGCAACTCGGGCTCCCGGGCCGGGCCGGAGAGCGCTTTGCGCTCCGCCCGCCCACTCTCAGCCTCAGCCTACCGCCACCCTCTCCTCGTAGCACACGAAGCGACGTCCAAAGAAGGTAAAAGGCGGCGTGAGGTGCGATTCAGGAAACCAAACCCGACCGTCAATGAATATGACCATCATCTTGATGGAAAGGGCAGCGGACTTGTTGATGATAGTCGGACTTGGTGTCTGCCTTCGAGTCCACTACGGGGCCAGGCCATCAGCGAATGGAGGGAACGACAGTAGAACCAGTGGCTTTATTATCTCCCCGGAACTTCGTTTTGAAGATATCATGATGCGGTAGCATCTCCCTTACCTTCCTACCAATGGATCTGTGAATACGCCCCCATGACCTCCTCGTTGGGAAGAGGGACCGATTTAAAGTGGCGTGGGAGTGCTGCCGATAATCACGCTTTTGACAAGCGAACCACAATCAACGATGCAAGATCCCGGGCCTCCTCCAAACGATCTCGTCAACGGTCCCGTCCACGGTCTTGCCAACTTCCTTTTCAATGTGGATTTGACAGATCTCATCCTCAGCACGATCCCCGATGTCCGCAGCCTGCAGTCCTTTGTGTTATGCTCAAAGTCCGTGTACAACGTCTTCGATGCCCACCGCGCTTCCGTCCTCCGTGCTGTCGTGTCCAACCATCTGGGTCCTGCCACCCGGCCAGCGATGCGACTCCTCAAGGTCATGCTCAACGTCGATTCATATCACACTGGTCTTCTTCCTCTCCCCGTCGCCGACCTTCCTAGAGAGGAGGATTTCCAGCTTGACGATCCCGGGAATGAAGTCATTATCACAATGCGCGAAGCCCACTTGCTGGCCGCCAACCACGACGTCGTTCAAGAGCTCGAAGGGCTGTACAGTTGGAGGTGATCTATTTCTTTCACACGAACGTTCCAGGTCGCTCATGTCAATCATGGTCATATGTTTGTCGTGCTGCAGGAATAAAGATCCTCGATGGACTTCGAGCAAGCTCATGCCGCGCGAGTCCATGCGGTTCCAGGAGGCGTTGTACAGGTTTTGGTTCATCTGTACACTGTACGGCCGACCTGCGCGTGCAAATCGCCTAGGAAGACACACGCCCAGACGCCTCCGGAAGGAGATCATGAAGGGCCTCGGGAAGGCGCAGATAGGGTTTATACCGTCGTTCAAGAGCTATGGGCAAGTGGCTCGGGTGCTCGAGGTTTGGAAGTTCGTGACGGAGTTGGCAAGGTGGTCCGTAAGGGCAGAGTTTTTGCCGCAGGAAAAAAGTCGGTAACCGTTCTTCCTTTTGCTCTTGTCGTTTGTTCGGTCGTTTTTCACTTCACTAATTTTGAGCGGACAGTGAAAGAATATATTTACTTGGAAGAGTATCTCGTCTGGTCTGGTCCAACAGTGATATTGCAAGCCTTCCAAGGCAGGTTAGAGAGCGTAATAGACCAGGAAGTGGTCCCGATACTGGCTGGGTCCTACAAACACTTTTGTGATGCCATGAACGCGGTTCGTCTGGCCAAGAAACCTAGGGTCGGGAAAGGGATTTTGGGGTCTCCAGTCTTTTCTTTTCTGAGTCTTGTGTCATGTATGCTCTCTCACACCTCAACTTGGCACAGCTGGAACTATTTAATATAGGCAGGAGATGCGGGCATCCATATCTTGATGGCTTGCCGCTGTGGAACGAGTCAAGTTAGTACTATCTTTCATAGTGTAGAGATCGAATTGGCTGACGCGACGTGGGCTTCAGACTGGTCTTTTTTGCGTGGGATGGTTCCGCCTTCGACGTTTTTCGAGTTCCTCAACATTGACTGGTGGGATTCGTGTATCGATCCACTTGTACTGGAGGAGATCTGCCGCAACACACCTTATTCCGAGCTCGTGGGCGAAGTTTTCGACCTACGCATGGCAACGTACCGATCATGGAAACCTGAGGACTGGCTTTGCACGGGCTGCTTGCAAGAATTTCTGCAAGCTAACATGGAAGAGCTTTTTCGACATCGGCAATACCCACAATCTAGTTTCTTTGCGTGGCTGCCGTAGAACAAGTCTGTTTTGCATTTGATGTACACCGTTCTCGCTCGGAATAATCTGTCAAGATCGAAAACGGTATGGTATACTTATGTACTACTGGATGCGTGATGAATCAAATACGATCTCATTGACCCTTCTACCTATTCTGTAAAGTACTGCAGTACCTTCTGATTGTTGCCTCGTCCCTAGCATGGAAAGGAAAATATATTCTTGTTTCAAACCTGACTGGTTCGCTGCCGTACTTGGTGCTTGATTCAGATACATAGTGCAAGGTTGACTCGCCCCCTAAAGCTAGGATACTATAGCTGATTCGTCGTCAGCATCGCAAGTGAGTGTAGCTTTCATTCTTCGGTGCCTAGGCGGAACTCGTTTCACTGTGGTTACCGCGATTGTAGGCTGTCAGAGGCGACGTCAGCACAGCCAAAGTAAATACACGAGAGTTCAACAGTAACGAAACATTGTAAACAAGGTACTTGCGGTCGCATGTCGATACTATACGCTCTAGCAGGCCTAGGGTTACAATCCCTTTCTTTCTCCTTTGTTTGCTAGGTTGACCGAGCTGCTTTAGCGCTAGCATAGCATTCTTCTCGGAATCACTTATCTCATACGATGATCTCGATCTCGATCTATTCTTCCATTCTTTTCCGTCGTGGACGGGAGTTTCTTACATATAACTCGGAATCATTACACTGCTACGACTTGGGATAACATTGGGATGTTTTTCCAACTGCTTGCGATAAATTGGCATGGAATAAAAAGACGTACGTATCTTCCAAAGTGGTAAGTTCGTTACGCTTCGAGCTTACGATATATTATAGCAGGAGACAGTGGAAGTTGGAAAACTTACTTCATGACCAAAAATTTACGCTCGTGAGAGGTTCTTGCAGCCGCTCCCGTCGCGCGAACCTACTTGCCCGCACTTTTACGTTGGCGGTCGTGGCTAAAATTTTACATGTCTTTTGTACAGCCACCAATTTGCAATACGGAGGAACATTTCGCCTTGCCAACTTGCTCGACCGCTTGCCATCGTATCGATATGATTCGCTGGGGAGAATGACTCGAACTCAGTGACCTAAAGGTAAGCAAGTTACATCAACATGCCTCAACATCGTTTCCTAGCCGATATATTGGAACTCGAGCCTAACTCGGAGGCTCGAGAAATGTGACTCGGTATGGGAGAAAGCCGAACAACCCCACGTAATGGTAGCTGTGGTAGAAGGACCAACTTCAAGCCTCGAGGAGACTGGTGCCACGAGGGCTTGGCGTTTGCAAATTTGGAGTCGGGGACCTGTTCTGCCGCAGGTCAATTTTTTTTGAATATTTGAGACTCGAAGTTTTCATGTCTTTTGAACAGCCAGCCCCACCGACATGATCACGGTTATTCCTGCTCGGCCAACAGCTTACACTTCGACGTATCCTTCCTCCGCGATCGACATGCGTCAGGCTCGTCGTGTACCACGTCGCCACCGTGCTGCCAATTTTCCTTTCGACATGGACGTGATAGATCTCATCCTCACTGCGCTCCCTGATATTCACAGCCTACGGTCCTTCGTGTTGTGCTCGAGGTTCGTGTACACCGTCTTTGATGCCCGCCGCGCTTCCATTCTCCGTGCCGTCGTGTCCAATCACCTGGGTCCCGCCACGGGACCTGCGATGCGACTTCTCAAGATCATGCTCGACGTCGATTCGTATTGGAACGGTTGTCCGCTTCCCGTAGCCAAGCTTCCCAGAGAGGAGGATTTCCAGCCCTATGACCCTCTCGGAGTCGTCGTCACCATGCGAGAAGCTTCCGTCCTTGCCGCTAACCACGACGTCGTCCAAGAATTCGAAGCACTGTTCAGCTGGAGGTGAATGGTTTTCACACCAAATTTCTCGGTCGCTCACTGATTTTTGGTCTGGTTGCAGAAAAAAAGATCCTCGATCGACATCAAGCCGACTCACGCCGCACGAGTCTGTGAGGTTTCAGACGGCGCTATACAGATTGTGGTTCGTCTGCGCGCTGTACGGTCGCCCTGCGCCAGCGAACCGGGGCGGGAGACGCAACTCCATCCGCCACCAGCCGGAGTCCCTCAGGGAGCTTGCGCGGGCACTTCAGAGCTTTGATCTCGTGGAGAGGGTTCCGCTGTTCGAGGTATGGAAATTCATAGTGGAGCTGGCCAATTGGGCTGTGCGGGCCGAATTTTTGCCTCAGAAAAGTCCGTAATCCTTCTTTCCTCTTCTTTGATCCTTCTTTCGCGTTACTCATTTTGAGCGAAACCGAAAGGCCATCTTCCATTGGAAGCGTATCTCGTTTGGTCTGGACCCAGAGCAACGCTGCGGGCCTTCCAGGGAAAGTTGGTCAGCGTGATAGACAGAAAAATAGTCACCACTCTGGCTACGTCCTACGGACAGTTTTTTGACGTTCTGAACGCGGTTCAATCGCCTGTACAATCGAGGACCAAAATCGGGATCTTGGAGTCCCCGAACAAATGTTTTCTGAAGACTCTGAGATGTATGTCATCGCAGTCTCGATATTGCAGGAGCTGAATACGATTCATATGCAGGCAGTCAATGCTATCGGGCAGCATCCAAAGATTCGTGTTTGTGGAGCGAAACAAGTCGGTATCGTCCCTTCCATGACATGGATTTTGGCTCGACTGATTTGGGCTGCTTCAGACTGGTCCTTCCTGCGCGGGACAGTCCCGCCCTCGGAATTCGTCGACTTCTTCGACATCCCTTGGTGGAGATCCCACGAGGCTGATCCGGATACGTTAGAGAAGGTCTTCCGCAATACCCCTTACTCCTCGATTGTCAATGGAGTTTTCTGTCTGCGGTCTGAAACGTACGCAGATTGGAAACCGGGACACTGGCTCTGCACGCCCTGTTTCCGGGTGTTCATGCGTGACAATGTAGATGTAGCTCGTCTATGTTGTAAAAGTTCTCAACGCCATACTTGGTGTTGAAAGCGGATCAATATTTGTTTTGAAGACGATGTGTCGACTGATGACCAAATTTTCGGGATCATGGTTGTGCCAAAGTTTAAATTCCTTTTTCTTCCTTGCTGTTCTTGCGAGTCATTTGAATTGCGTGAGATAGGTCGTTTGGAGGCGTCGTCTCCACTTGCGCCGCCGTTGTCCATGTGCTTGCTCACTGTCTGTTGCGAGATCAAGATGACGAAGATGTTCAAGATGTTCAAGATAAGGATCGGGATGCTGATCCGTTGTCACGGTCGTTGTGGTTGAAGTTTCACACTTTCCAGATCTAGCTGGCTGAGGGAATGAGAGGTAGAGGTAGAATCACAGAGGAGTCCGTTTCCCCTCCTGGTTGTGGTTCTGTCCAGAGATGATTAGGAGACAGTGCCTGCTACAGCATTGACACAAAGCGAGTACTTATTGTACTAGTGAGCTTGAATTCCACGCCGCACAGGATGACTCAGATAGGCAGGTCCGACATCGGACCCTGGAGAGGTCGTAGTCGTGCTCATATGTATGACGACAACCACGATCATTACATTAGAGGTTGCGATTCACTGCGATGTCTTCTCCTCCCGTCTGTCTTGCAAGCTTCGATGCGGACCTGACAGATCTCATCCTCAACACGATCCCCGATATTCGCACCCTGCAGTCCTTTGTGTTGTGCTCAAAGTTCGTGTACAAAGTCTTCAATTCCCGCCGCGCTTCCATTCTCCGTGCCGTCGTATCCAACAATCTCGGTCCCACCACGGGACCTGCAATGCGACTCCTCAAGGTCGTGCTTGACGTCGAGTCGTGCTGGAACGGCTGGCTTTCCCCGCTTCCTATATCCGAGCTTCCCCAGGAAGAGGATTCCAAGCTCTCCGACCCCCACGTTGTAATCACCATGTACGAAGCTGCAATACTTGCTGATAACCACGATGTCGTTCAAGAGCTTGAATCGTTGTATAGCTGGAGGTGAATTGGCTTCTCCCCCAAATCGATCATGGTCGCTCATTGATCATATTAGAAAGAAGGATCCTCGGTCGACCTCGAGCCGTCTCACGTTGGAAGAATCCGTGCGATTCCAGACGGCGCTGTACAGGCTCTGGTTCTTCTGCGCAATGCATGGCTGTCCTGCGCCCACGAGCTGTGTCGCGGGCAGTACATTCAGACTTCGTCAGCCAGAGATCCTCAGGGACCTCTGGCAATCGCAGGACGAGTTTCTTCTGAGCTTCACGACTGAGCAGATGGTGCCACTGTTCGAGGTGTGGACGTTCATGGTGGAGTTGGCGACGTGGGCTGTAAAGGCTGAATTTCTACACCGGAAAAGTAGGTCATTATTCTTTCTTGCTTTCCTTTTGTCGTTTTGCCCTTTATTCACTTCCAGCGGAAAGGGATTAAAGGTTATCGTTCGTTGAAAGAATATCTTCTTTGGTCCGGTCCCAAAGTGACGCTGCAAGCCTTCCAAGGCAATTTGGCAAATGTGATAGACCATGATATGGTTCCTAGTCTGTCCACCTCCTACGAACAATTCGCCGACGTGTTGAACGCGGCTCGGCCGCAGGAGCAGGAAAGCATGAGGATCTTGGTATCCCCAGATGAATGCTTTTTGAACACTCTCCAATGTATGCTCCTACTCTCCTGATCTCGACGTGGCTGAATATGACTTGATGCAGGCAGAGGATGTGCGGTGATGGCTTCTGAAGACTCTCAATTGTGGAGCGAATCAAGTCGGTGGCACCTCTCTTAGCGTGGATATTGAACTAACTGGCTTGACGTGGGGGCTTCAGACTGGTCTTACTTGCGCGGGATAGTCCCACCTTCGGAGTTTTTCAAGTTCGTTGAGACTGACTGGTGGCCATCGCATGTCCCTCCAGATATACTGGAGGAGGTCTGCCGTCATACACCTTATTCTGAGATCATGGACGCAGTTTTTGACAAGGCAACGCACCATCCCTGGAAGCCTAGTGACTGGCTTTGCACGAGCTGCCTCCAAGAGTTCATGCACGTGAATATGGAACTGATTCTTCGACATCAACGATAGCGCAATTCCAATTTCTTTGCACGGTACTATAGATCTGGTTTCTTTGATGACATGTCCACATTTTTTTGGTCAGAACGAATCCAGTTGCAAGCTAATACATTATACGCTGTTAGTATAGACACCTTCTGAATGTAGCCTCGTTGCGAACAATAACTTCCTCCTCTGCGCCCACTACTGGGGGATGTTCCAGAAACCTGACTTTGTTGAAAGAGTAAATACGTTCGCCGTGCTTGGCTCTGAATCACTGTTGCCAGTTTGATGCCACCACAGCAGAAGTATAAGGATTTTCTATGATCGATGATCGTGTCAATGTTTCTAACATGGGATCTGGATGCAGGTGGAGTCCACGCCGTTAGGGCTCTACATACTATGGAGCAGTTCGAGATGCGACGAAGTCCGCATGTTTACGTTGGCTGTACACCCACTTACATACTTGTGAGTGCAAAACTTTCTGCCCAAGAACACTGCCATCACGTCTCTCACTCTCCTCCAGGATCAAAGTTTCAACACTGGGGGGAGTTTGGTAAGTAAACGCGTCAGACAAAAGAGTTTCTTTCCGAGTCGTCTAGCCGGTGGCAGCGGGCACAGATCATACAGTACGTTATGACGTTGCTAAAGAAAAGCCCAGATCATATCACTGGGACCTTGATGATTCACACCCCGAAACTTTGCGGGGTTGTGGGGGAATTTAACTGGGCACTTACGTCTTTGCACGTTGTGGTATGTACATACCTATCTCTCGTACGCCGCGAATCAAGCAGGTGGCTGGCGTAGTGGGAGGCCCTTGCAAGGTGACAGTAGTGACTCGTTCTGGGATCCATCCGATTTACTAAGTCGCCAAAGTGCTCATCGACGTGGAACATCTTATCACAGCGGTGAGTCCCTGTTGTTCAACCGAATTGCGAACCGAATCAATTTGAGAACATTGACAGGTTGGTCAAGCAAATGACATTGATGGACCGCGTAGGTGTAGTCGTTTGTTTGCTTTGCTGGGAGGCATAAATATGGGGCCCTGTGTAGTGACACTTCCAACAGTTCCTCCCCATCCATCTCTTGTCACATTTACATCGAATAAACCCCGCTGTTCCTTTTGCAATGCTAGTAAGCTTGTCCAGAGTGGAGCTTAACCTCAATAACCCCTTCTTAGTACTGGCAAATTAGTTTCTGGGACATGCAGGCCGCTGACATTGTGCGCGAGCAAGCCGCGGAGGAGCCCATCCAGGAGAGTGCCATTCAGGCAAGTTTCTCTTCCTTACTTCACCTTCGCTTGTTTGATAAGCTGCTTGTCGCAGTGGGCCACGGCGTGGGAGTGGGACTTCCGTGCCTCTGCGATTGTCGCCGAGCAAGCTTCAGAATGATTCGAGATGAACGACAGAAACATTGTGGAGTGTTCGTATGCAAAGTACAACGAAGCTTCCTTTGTCGTCCGTGTAATAGTGTATTTCGTTTGTAAAATTCTATAAATGTGCGTGATTGTGCCTCGAATCGTTGCGTGGTGTCCGAGTGATGTGGAGCAGTGATTTCGTGCGACACGACAAGAACACAAAGTGGTTTATGTCACACCGTGATGCCTGGCACGGGTTTTGATATCATGCGACTCGGATGCCGGAATATCTCTTGGAAGGAAAAGGTCATTCGAGTAGATGCGATAGGTGTAGTTCGGAGATGTAGGAATTACAGCCGGTGCAAGCCAATATCCAGCGGCGAAACAGTTTCGTTACATGGTACCTTGGATGTCAGAGAGAAGAGAGAACAAAACGAGCAGGTCACGGAGACGAATGGCAAAGGACAAAAGAAAAATATAAATACAACAAAGCAACCACTTGAGCGTCTACTCCAACGGCGGGACATAGGCCAAGAGAGATGTAAATGCGACGAACTGCGTCATCCAAAAATCCAAAGCCAACAGGGCACAACTACTGCACGTCGACCGAACCAATGCTCCCCAGCAACTCACTCAACGACGTCTCCGCCCCAATCTGAACCCGGATGAAACTATCCGTCGCCACACGTTTGTACTGCCCACGCTTTTGTGAGGCGAGCAGCAGTGCGCCAAAAGGTTGCCGAAGCCGAACGAGCATTCGTAGCGCACGTGCGTTTAGATCAAACAGAGTATTGTCGCCAGAGAAGTCCTCGTCGAGCAAGGGACTGATCCACGGATGGATGAGGACGAGGTGCTGTGTCCCGAGCGACTTGTCTTGGGTCTCGATCCGTACCTCGCCGAGAATCGGCGCCGTGGCACGATAGATGTGAAGGCTCGAGTCGGATTCGGGAACAGTGAGACGAGCGAGTCCAGTGAGGCGAAAGACGAGTCCAGGGAGTCGAAGTCGACCAGGCACGAAGGACAACGATGGGAGATCAAGAAGCTGTTCATATAGCGCAACGATCGGAGAGGGATCTGGAAAGGATGATTGCAAGTCCATGACCATCTGATTCATCTCGGCGGCCTCTAAGGCTTGGGGAACATGCGGAGGCCAGAAATGGTCGTATACAGTGAGATCAGACGGGAGGTAGCTTTTGGTCGTGCTACCTGAGTTTCCAGTCCAAGAGAGAAGCGTGACATCATCCGACTGCGTCAGGATGTGCTCGAGGAGCCGACGGACTGCTTGCTTGCCCTCGCCGTATATCACCGGGAGTGACACGTCAAAGATTCCAAAAAGTGAGTACGCGATATCTTCCTCCCGTGTCGTTTGGCGCTTCGAAGCAAGGTACAACTTCTCGCGCACCCTATCCAATCCCGGCTGTAGTGTGGCAAGTTTCTCCGTGGCGAACTTTGTTGCCTGCTCCATTTCCGAGAGGATAATGGGGGATTCCTTGTGATTAGGGATGTCCAGACCGAGGTATGGCTTCCAATCCTCTGTGTAAAATTGAATGATCCTCGAAGCAACGTATTCCTGGTACGTCCACCCGCGAGTGTTCCATATGCTTTTCCACAGATCGCCTTCTTTCTGCGACTCCGAGAACACACCGAAGAGATGAACGATCGTGAGTGCCGCACGACAGTACCACCGAAACATGGCGACGACAGATTCTTGCTGGGTACGGTTGTCGGCCTGGTTGACACAGCACGTATCGCTCCATGCCCATCGGAAACGGCGAGATTGGACTAGATTACAGAAATTGACGAGCTTCTCGATTGTGGGGGATTTAGGTAGTCCATAGATTGATATGTCCTCGACCATCTGAAATGTTGGCTCGGCAGGCTGCCACCTGTGCGAGAACATCACATATTGATAGAATTTCTCCACCTCTTGTTTTATGCGTGCATGGTCGAACCGATTACGAGTAATCATCGCTGACCGGAGCTCGTCGAAAATTAGGGATTCTTCAAACGCAGCAGCTTGCTGTGTTTTATCACAGAGACGACCAGTGACGGTGTCGACGAGCACGCGGGGTATGTCACGGATGGTGTCATCGACGACCTTTCGGATAAGTGGAGTCGTGTCGAGATATCGACTTCGAAGGTCTGATATCAAAACGACATGAGTTTGTATTTTCACGCGAATTACATCCAATGGGCTCACCACAAACATATGGGTCCGTCGAATTCCTCATCGTCAACAACATCATCTCGAATGCACTGAACGCCTCCCTGTAGCGGCCCATGCTATGTAATACAGCATGTCTCTTCTGATGCCCTTTGTAGTTTGATGGGTCATGTTCAATATCCTGATCATACCATCACAGCGGTCAACTACACACCATGTAAAAGAGAATCCGTACCTTGGTAGCACTGACAAGTTCCTCCTGCAGTAAACTTGCTCGCGCCTTGCAACACTTCACAATGATATCATTGATGCTCGTCGGATAGAGCGAGAGTGCGCTCGAATAGTATCCGATGGCTGCGCCATGGTCCTCAGCCATGTCAGCGTGCTTCTCGAGCTTCTCGACCCAACGTCGTTGGAAATCTGGAGGGATTCTCAGATCGCCTTTCATATCACTAGTGAAATCACTTACCGAGTTCCCATTGCGGCCAATCATCGAGGGCGTGAGTCTCCTGTGACAGATCGTTCTTCATCTTTTGGAAGCATTCGATCACCTCTGTGACACGATTGTCTTCTTCTAGAACATCACAGACTGCCCGATAAAGATGAATTTTTGAAAACATGAACTGAATGGCACGAGAACTGTTAAACCATTCTAAACTACTATGCAAACCACACCGTACCTTGTCTGCATCTCTTAATACCTCATTGACGGAATGAGAACGCAGTCCCATCCTCGCCCATCCCACCAAAATGGTATTGGGAGGCGAAGAGGTGAGCGACAATATAGCAGAGTAGGCTGAGAACGCCTCGACATGTTTCTCCACATTTGACGCATCATCTCCGATGGCCTGAAGCCGTGATACGCATTGATTCCTGAAACCTGACAACAGGGAGTAAATATACATATTACGCAATGACGCACAGACTCACCTTCAATCCAGTTCATGATCAACTCATTGTGCTGCAGATTCTCACTCGTGGTGTTGATAATCTCAAGAAGATGCTGTGCAGCATCATAAATACGACCACTGGAAAACATGGTTTCACATTGATGCTTCTGTTCGTGTACGCGCAGGGCACATTGTGATGCAGTAAGCTGGATGGTGAGTTCCTGGACGGATTTCTCGAGGTCTGATATTTTTCGTTCTGTGGACGGCGCACAACAAGTCAGTGAATCCTTGGATGCGCTGATAATAAACACACCAGAACTCATTTTCTGGGCATCAAGGTCTGCACGTAGTGATCGTGCGGTCTCGTTGAATTGATAAGCTGCACGTTGGCAGGTAAATGTCAGCGAGGTGAGAGTAAATGTGGACTGAACGCACTGGAGTTTTCCTCTCGTGCGCGAAGAGATTGGATGGTGTTACTGAGGCTTTCTTTTTCCTCGTTGGCCATAGCAAGCTGGTCACGGAGCCCTTGAGTACATTTCTCTAGATTTGCTACAGTCTCGTCTAATTGATTCGCTGCGCATTGAGGGAGACTGTCAACGAGGTGAAGACAGATAAGACGTACTTGTGCTGTCATTCTGTACGCGAATGGCGGATGAAGGAAGCTGGTCACGGTGTCGTTGAATAGTTTCTTCGAGATTCGCAACGCTCGTTGCTGACGGAAGTGAATGACAACACAGGGCAGTCAGCTGGTTAATAAACACACCTTGACTTGCATCCCGAACAAGGAGGGGTTTCACCGCGTCTCGGAGAACAACGTTTTCCGTACTTGAGCGGCGGGGTTCTGGATCCAAGAGAACCTGTTTGAGTCGGATAAGTAATGGCATCTGATAGAAGTTGTGGAACTGACGCTGTCGTGGTAGTGTGAGGGAAGGATGTCCAAAAGATGTCGAAGCATGATTTTCTTCTCTGGAGCGACCGCGATGTCGTAGTTTGCTGAGATGGCCAATGGGGCGACATGAATGGAGCTAGGTGTTGTGAATGTCGCAAGCTGTTGGTGGGTCGTAGTGTCCCAGAGTGAGAACGACGAAGATCCGAAGGTTGCGATGAACCTATTGTTGGGTGTCAATGCGATATAGTGACTTTCTACGTCGCAAGTGCTCCATTTTGAGAGTGTTGTCCAGGTGGACGTGCCGAGACAGTGAATATAGCCTTCCCTGGACAAGACGATAAGTTGTTTGCCATCGCTTGTCCAGGCAAGGCTTCCGTTCAATCCACTGTAAGTTAAACAAATCAGGTATTGGGTAAGGAGTCGACCGTCGCGGCTGTCGTAGACACGAACAGACTTGCGCTCCAACGTGGCTGTTGCGATAAATCGACCGTCGGGTGAGAACTTGACACCGACTACGTGATCGTCGTGTTCGAATGGGCCAAGCAATCGCTCGCAGGTTGAGAATGACCAGACAGAGAGCGTGTTGTCTTCCGATCCGGTTGCGATTCTTGTCGAGTCCGGTGAAATGTCCACTGCTCTCACCACATCGTTGTGCGCTTCGAACTCGGTCACCTCTTCGTGGTCTGTCGCGTCCCACACCGTCACTCGACCATCCAATGTCCCAGCCACGATCCACTTTCCGTCCCGTGAGACTGCAAGGTCCAAGACAGGACTTCCAGCGTCCATTGGCTTGCCCACTTCCTTGCCATCCGCCATTCTCCATCGTCGAATCTTCTCTTCTTCTCCTGCGCTCACGACGTACTTCCCGTCGGGGAGAAATTTTACCGAGTATATGATATCTTGAACAAAGTTGATCTCGATCTGGTTCGCATCGACGATATTGGAGGCGAAGTTATTTTCACTTGGTTCCCGAGGTCCCACTGGCAGCAGTGCATTTTCGGTGGTCTTGGGTTCATCGTCTTTGCTCGCCGATACGCCCATCTGCTGTCCCCTGTCGAAGGGACCTGGGCTGTCCATCCCACTCGGTCCTTTTTCTCTTGTCAGTGACCCAGTGCACCAACGATCTTGCCTGTGTATGTACTACTCACTTTCCCTCTTCTTCAGGCGCAACTTGGAAAACATACTTGGTAGGCTGAGTTTAGGCATGGTACAAGGAGAATTGCGCCATCATCTGTTTCACCCACGCATTAACCCCGTGTCCTGGGCGCTTGCTTTCGACTACATCTCGATTTTACCGATCGCTATCGTACTATTCGACGAAGCAAAGCCCATTCATTGCTCACCGACTTATCAAATGGTCTTTTTCTCAAATTTGCAACATTGTTTTCTCTGCTACTCGTTTCCTATCATCATTACATCCTTCGGCGCCGCCATTTCACTGCGCTTATCCGGCACCCTGACATTTCACTGCACACCCGACAAATCAAGTTTCCATTACAACATGGACATTTTCAAGAGTCTGATGTATACTGTCTAACCCTCGAATAGTGACTGACTACCCCATCCTGAGGTCCATCCGATTTTAGTGGGACATAGAAAGGCGCCGCAGGCCCGCAGTCAATCTCCGGGAAAACAAGATATCCTACGTCGCCTTCCAACGATCAAGTGCTTCAGCATCTTTTGGACCAATTCCCCTCACCTGCGGGAAATGAACCGGTAAGCTTCGGCCGTAGTCCTTTGTCTGTGTGCGAAGAGGGACGCTCGGGCGGTCATGCTCGTCCGTCGGAACACCCCTCTCCGAGGATCAGGGTCAGGCCATCGGTCAAGCGATGTACAGTACGAGTAGGGGCAGGTAAGGGAGCAGTGCGTAGTGGTCTCGAGCCTGCGAGAGCTTTCGTTGGGGGGCTGCCACTATCCCAACCGCTGCCCATCTGAGTCCATTTAGGGTTCGGCTACCAATCTCAAGCCCTGTTGAGGGAGTTGGCCAGGCTCGCAGAGGGGACTATGGTGATACGGGTCGCGACCCCGGATAGATCGGGCATAGAGGTGCACGAGTGGGGAGGAGGGAGGCTTCCTGCTCGAAAGAGAGAGTGGGAGGGGGGGAGGTGGTGCGAGCACGTGAGGCCTTTTCAGGGACTCTCCTGTACTTTTTGTGCGAGCGGCAGGGGTTGGACTCTGTATGAACGGAGTTATACTCCAGTCGATGTAGTACGAGACTATATTTACCTGTATGAACGGAGTTATACTGTACAGGTAGGTAAGGAATGTGTGGATATACGAAGGTACTTGGTTAGCTTACCTCCAGTCGATGTAGTACGAGACTGGAGGAAAGGTGG